>JALIZH010025983.1:0-15324 GCA_030522465.1 Rhipicephalus appendiculatus | reverse complement strand
AGAGGCCGCCTCTGAGTATGACCTTCGGATAGTGCAGGCGACGGTGGCATGGGGGTTCTCCACAACGTCGGCAAGGACGAGAGCAGCCCTTGCCGTCGTGGCCATAGGTGCCGCACCTCCCACAAAACGGCGCCGTGCAGTTCATCCTGAAGTGGCCACTTTCGCCACACCGTCGGCACACGCGCTGAATACCCTTGTAGTCGCAGGTCACTCGGTGACCTGCCACTGCTCGCGCTGCACAACCGTTCACTGGCCACCCCGTATATATGGCAATGGATCTTGACCTGCAAGGTGGTGCCGGTGGGAGATTTCTCCTGTGCGTTGTGGAACGATAAAAAATTCGCAGCGTGAGAGTTAACTAAAAGCGGACTGCGGGTCTCTGTGTCCAGTCTGAGTCTTCTGTCTCTCATTGCCCATTAGCACCGATTGGGATGTTCCAGTAGGAAACACCGGTCCATCACTGCGTGCTTTGCGCCCTCCAGGTTTCTCTCCTGTGCAACGCTGCGATGAGCGCCAGCGTCAACGCCGCCGCCAGGGTAAGCGTTAACTTACACTGGCCGCTGCTTCGCATCTACACATCGTTCCCTTTAGCGGGAGATGGTGTAATCTTTAAGACGGAAAGCCTTTAATGTATCATGCTCACGTCCGTCCGGTGTCCGTCCGACCTCCGTCCGGCGTCCGTCCGTCCGTCTGTCTGTCTGTCTGTCTGTCTGTCTGTCTGTTCATCCGTCCGTCCATCCATCCATCCGTCCGTCCGTCCGTCCGTCCGTCCGTCCGTCCGTCCGTCCATCCGAGCTCTGGCACGGAGGCAGGTGGCCGCCGGGATGCGCACGCGCTTTGCTTGCGTAGCGTCGCTGTGCCCAGAGTTTGCAATCATTCTGACGGACGCCGTCTCAATGCACCCAGAAGTTCACGGAATACACGTTCCAATTTACAAAGGGTCCGTCAATTTAAGAGCTGGAACGAGGATGGCGTTTGCACGATGCGCAAAGCGCGAGAAAATACTAACGCATGCGGCCGGAGGAAGAAGAGTCTCGCGTCTCGCTCCGATTCGCGGTAAAAAAATTAAAGAAGGAAAACACGCACACATTACGTTTGTGGGCCATTCTACTGGGAGTGTAAAAAAAAAGACATGGCATAGTCAGTCGTATGGCTACAGGCTTTCGCCGAACACACTTTGGAATGTACAAAGTGTCCTTCAATTTTTTTCCCGAGGTGGGCGTGGCCCGCTCCTTTCTCCGCACCACGGCGCACTTACTTGGGATCGGAAAAGCTGCCGCTGTTGGCGCAGCTTGCATGTGGCGAGGAAAAAAATGGTTTTGCGCTTTTATTAACCTCGCGCTGATTTGGAAATGTGTGGTCAAGGTGTACGAGAGCCCAAGTCAATGCCGGGGCCTATCGATTCTCAAATGGGCTTTTTTTTAAATGCGAAGCATTTCTTAGCGAACTTCGGCGACTTTGAGCGTATCTATCTATCTATCTATCTATCTAGCCGCCTACGACTTTGCGCTCTCCTGGCCGTATCGTTAATGGGATTTATACCAAACTTGGTATGGCATAACATGACTGTATGACGAACATGAATGACTGGTCATATCATGAAAATCATGAATAACTTGTCATGTAAAGTATGATTTACCCGCCATGACCATAGTGCTCCTGAGGCCGTTTTCTTAACTTGATATATCCAAAAATTGGTACGATGAGACATTTCTGCCTGACCAACTTAAATGACGGGTGGTAATTGAAAATCATGACCTGCATGTCATGTACAACATGATTTACATGCGAGGCTCATGGCACGCTGACGGCCGTTTCGCTAGTTTGCTGTACACCAAATTTGGTATTGCGTGACGTGACTGTATGACGAACAGAAATGCCAGGTGGTCATATGGAAATCATGACATGTCATGTGCAACATGACTTGCATGCCACGCTCATGGCAGGCTCGCGGCCGTTTCGCTAGTGTGATGTACACCGAATTTGGTATTGGGTGGCATGACTGTATGGCGAGCATAAATGACAAGTGGTAATATGGAAATCATGACATGTTATGTGCAACATGACTTGCATGCCACGCTCATGACACTCTCGTGTCCGTTTCGCTAGCTTGATATACACCAAATTTTTAAGGTGAAAGCCTTTAACGTCTCATGCTCATGTCCGTCCGTCCGTCCGTCCGTCCCTCCAGCAGTGCCTTGGCACGGTGTCAGGTGGGCGCCGGGGCGCGCAAACGGACGCCGGTCGCATTGGACTCAACAGCGCTCGCGCTTTGCTTTCGTAGCGTTGCTTTGCCCGGCGTCTCTAATTATGCAGGGGGGAGACGCGTGCATCACGTTCCATTCTTACTGACCCTGTCTCAGGGGGCACAAGCGTTCGAGGAACATACTGTGGAACTGACAAAGTGTCCGTCAATTTGAACTCTGGAACGCGGATGGCGCCTGCACGATACGCAAAGCGCGAGAATACGAACGCACGCGAAACGGAGGCAGATTGGTCTCGCGTCTCGCTGCGATTCGAGGTAACAAACTAGGCGAATATAAGTGGCAGGTTGGAACATGAAAATCTTGGCATGCATGTCATCTACAATGCCATTTACATGCCACGCTCATGGTGCGCTTGCGTGCAGTTCGCTAGCTTGACATACACCAAAATTTGTATTGCGCGACGTGACTGTATGATGAACACAAATGACAGGCCCTAACATGTGAATAATGACATGCATATTATGTACAGCATGATATGCTTCTTGCTGGCTGCTTTTTTTTTCTGTAGATTTGCGCCGCCTTTATATGAGCACTTAGAAAAGCGATGCCTCTGCTAGAGAGCCGCATGTGCTAGAAACTTACTATACTTCGAAATTTGCGGGCTGTATAGCATGGGGGCGCTAGCGAAGGAGAAGAAAAAAAAAGAACGATGATGAGGCTGGGCGTGATGACGGTCGGGGCTCGCGCTCGCCCTGCCGCTAAAGACCAATCAGTCGTTGCCGGGCCTTCGTAAATTAATTTCTTGTCGCCTACGTGTTCTCTGAAGGCTTCGGCCGACCACTGGCCCCCGAGCCCACAATAGATATGTTGATAATGTTGTAAGCTAGATTTAACCCATATATGTCCAGTGTCCTACATATAGGACGCTTCTTTGATGCATTCTAACATCGGTAGTTCTTTAGCTGATGACTAGCACCACTTACAGCACATCAAACAGGTCTTATTCTCAACGTGTGCAAGCCTACACATTGCTTGCTTTTCAACCCGCCACGTGCCGACCGCTTTCTCCGGGCAAACGCGCGCTTCGTATGAAAGACGTCTTGTAGACGCGCACCGACCACACTGTTGTCCCTCAGAGTAAACAGACAAGGTGCGCTCACTGACATGAGAAGACAACTCCTCGCTGTGAGAAGTGCAATGTCGGTATGCACGTGAAATGTTTCAAGGCTTACCACACCCGCACATAGCACCCATAATGCCCAGTGTCCAGTATGTAGGACCGCTTGAAAAACAGTGTCACGTTTACCTGGCAGTAAATAAAAAACTTGTGCTTTCTTTTGAGGTTACAAGTTCACTTTTTTGTGAAAAAAAATATTTGTTTTGTCATTTTTTTCTGAGTTTGGACGGACGCAGTCCGTTTGGAAGCAGTATCGCAAAAAGCAGGTATCGGTGCTTGCTTCCTTTGTGCATTTTTTCCTTCCCTGTAACAACATATAGCGAAAAGAAAACACACGTACAGCAGCACTCAAATTTTCCATTCGGAACACTTTGTTTATGTTTCCTTTATTAACAACTTGCAGGCACTTCCTTCTATACGGAATGCTTTACAGGCATTGTATAACAGGTGAATGCCGTCACAGCAGCGTAAAGAAGTAAAAAAAGTGACATCGGCATAAAGGAAGCATTATCCGCACAGAGTGAAGTGGCAGATTGTGGCGTTCATGCAGTCAATATATATCGTAAAACTGAAGCGAAAAATATAAGATCATGAAAAAATCACGCACGCAAAGCTGCTGGTAAACACTGCGCAACGATCATTGCACTGCAATGCATGCGAGGAAATAAAATAAAACAAAAAAAATGCAAACTCGTAAGAAAAGCATTATTCGCATAAGACAGCTCATGCTGCATGAATACAATACCATAAGTACAACTGAAATGTAAACTAAAAATAGGAACTATGCACAGAACGCAGCACAACGAATCTACGCAGTAAATACTGCACGAAGATTATGGCACCACAAAGAAAAAAAAAAAAACATGCGCACTCTGTAATCCCGCGCACTCTGTTTTCTGCCGCGGTCTCCGCTGCCGCCGGTATCCTTACGGAATCCTAGAGTTCCTGTATATGCTACCTTTAGGTAGCAGAGTTGCGCATCTGTTTTCCAAACGCCGCTAGCAACCATGCATTGCGGAGAAGCTGATGCACAGGCCACGCCTGGAAAACATGGCCGCGCCGCCGAAAGCGGTTGCCGTTCACCTAGAATCTATCAAGTCACCGTCGTTGACTCTGTAGCTCGTTAGCTACGAACTGGTCTTTCATTTGCTTTAGATTCATGTCCTTAAGCTTCGACAGCAAAGTATTTACGCCGATTCAGCACCATTTTCGAAAAACATATTGAAATAATCGATGCTGTAGGCGTAGCAGGTGGCGATATGGGCGCTCCCGGAATCTCGAAGGACATGTATTACGTGTTTGTCAGTTGTTTTTCATCCTCCATAGCTGGCGCAACTTGACTTGGCGGCGGCGGCGGCGCATGTTATTGGGCACTACGCTAGCCTTTGCGTTATCGGATAGACTAAAAAACGCTTTTGTACTCTCGTGGCACAGTCCCGAAAGCAGGTGTTTCTTCTTTCATCGCCGGTCGTTGGCACGCCAGGCATGTCGACTGGCGATCGCCGACACGCTTCGTCGATCGGCGGCAGGCTTAAGCAAGTCGCCTGCAAAAACAAAGTGCGGCTTCGCCACATAGCTATGGTTGCTAGCCAGGCAAGATGGCGGACCTATGCGCAACTCTGAGCATATACAGGAACTCTACGGAATCCCAAGTGAGTGCGCCATCTCGCGGTAGCCGGGCGCGCGACGCGATGTACGTTTTTTTTTTTTTTTGCTGGGGAGCGCGGCGATTGGGACGGCCGGAGAGAAACCCGCCTCGCGCCCGCCATCTCGGAGGCCATGCCTTGAGAAACGTAATGTTGCAAGGTGCTAGCGCCCTTAAATGAGAGCGCCCGGATACATCAACCAGTTTTCATTACAATTACAACGTACTTATATAGACCTATTCCATGTTTGTAAACAGGGGTAGGCGCCGTCGACATACTGAGGCGCTTGTAGCGACGTCGCGGCGCATAGGCTCCGCCCAGCCCAAAGCTCGCCACCACCCTCTATGATTGCATGACAGTCACGCGATCATAGAGGGTGGTGGCGAGCTTTGGGCTGGGCGGAGCCTATGCGCCGCGACGTCGCTACAAGCGCCTCAGTATGTCGACGGCGCCTACCCGTGTCTACAAAGATGGAATAGTTCTATGAATACTTGAAAGGTCTATGGATACTGAAGTTCAGTGGTTTCGTCCGTGATTTTAAATGCGCTGTCCGCCTCGGTGGATCAGTGGCTAGGGTGTTCGGCTGCTGACCCGAAGGTCGCGGGTTCGATCCCGGCCGCGGCGGTCGCATTTCGATGGAGGCGAAATGGTATAGAGGCCCGTGTACTGTGCGATGTCAGTGCACGTTAAAGAACACCAGATGGTCAAAATCTCCGGAGTCCTCCACTACGGCGTCTCTCATAATCATATCGTGGTTTTGGGACGTTAAACCCCACATATTATTATTATTTTAAATGCGAAGCATTTTTTTAACGAACCAAATGTGCTTTGACCGTTTCCATAGGAGCAGGCAGGCGTTGTGCCCATCTAGGTGTCAGTTGTCAGCTGTTCCCTCCCTATTTCCTCTGTGTCTATGTGTTTTCCGTGTATACAAACCAAATAAAGAAATAATGTCTAGCCGCCTACGTCCTGGCGCTCTCGTGGTCGCCTCCTTAATTAGGTAGATACCTAAATTGGCATAGGAGAATGTCAGTGTACGACGAACACGATTCATGATATGAATTACGTGACTAATTCCCTACCGCGTACGTCACAATACCCCTTCCACCTGTCACGTCCGCCACATAACTGCGTACCGCGGCACTTGCTCTGTAAACCACTTTGCACCCCTTGAGGCGGTTTCAAGCAAGCAAAACACCCTTTTGCCTAACCAGAATTTGCAAAAGTTGGGGTATAAGGGTGTTTTCCTTCCCCGAATAGCCTTTAAGGCGTAATGTTTTAACTAAAACACCTTTTAGGAGCCAAGGATGTTATGGGTTTTGAAACACCTTTGGCCCATACGACAGCGGGCCAGATGATAACTGGGACTCGCTGATTAAGAAGCTGTTGGATATTACGCGAGTTTAGAGGAAAATATATAACCATCAACAACATCGTTTCTTTTCAGGGTATTACATAAAGAGGGGGGGGGGGGGGGGCAAAGCATCAATAACAGCATAGTCATTATTATACAATGGTAAACAAACAAAAGGGGTTTGAAAAGTACAGTATACATGTATGAATTCGAAAAGCGGAACATAAAGACAGTGCAGCAGGTAGAAGAAATGCTATAAAGACCGTTACAAAGGAATAGTACATGAAATAACAATGTAGTGGTGGTAAATTAGGAGTTAAAAAACATGAAAGTGTATGCATAAATTGTCCCTTTTAAGGACATATAGAAACACAGCATAACTTTACACCGATTCTCTTTATATTTGATGTTCATTTATACGGAACAGGAATATCTCCACCGGCACTAAACGGCGACTTAAGATACTATGACTATATGTATATACCAGATGGTTGGCGTAAGGCTGTGTAGCGCTATAGCGCTCCGTCCATGGGGTATTTTACAATGTGCTATATTGTGTGTATGGTTGGGCGCGTACGTGCACCTTTTATGCTGATTTCATTCGCAATTGCATGTTCCCTGACTGCTAGACTTTTTTTTTCGCAGTTTTTCAGTGATAAGGGTGTTGGCAAGGGTGTGGTAAGGGTGTTTTGACACCTGAAAACACCCTTTTCGAATGTGTAAGGGTGTTAGTCATAGACGCGGCAAAACCCCCCTGAAGGGTGCAAGCTGGTTTACTGCACACTCGCTCTCTGCTTCTCGTGAAATTGATTCCCATAATGCGTGTGATCTAACGAATTTTTTCAATCTATAGTTATATGCCAGCATAGCAGGAAGACGAAGCCTTGAATCGTTCTGTCGAGAAAAAAAAATGGCATATTTTACTGCCATCATCATCGACGAAGGGTGGGACGGGACAGGAGTTAATCCCTTCTTCCTCCCGCCCCGCTCGAAGGAAACTGCCGGACTAACCTTAATTAAAGTTCATTCATTCATTCATTTCTCACGGTGACATTAACATTGAAATACCTGGCATGCTCAGGATTCCGCTCGCTTCTTGCAGATCGGATCAACGAGTTCCTGGATGGCGTGAGACGAAACGTCACGTCCGTCATACAAGAAGGCGTCAAGGTGAGCACCTGGTGTCGTATTAATTCTCGTCGCTTTGTAGTTTAGGGACCATGGCCAGATGCGTGGCACGTAACTACGGTGGGACACTTATCATTGTTGTTATCACGGCCGGACTTCCTCTTTACTGCAGTGTCCTTCGCAAACCTCTTTGAAACCTTCTACTCGGCCAATCTCCTCCATTGGGTATGAGCCATATCTAGAAGAAAACAACAACAACAGCAACCTCGGCACGTCATCAGCAAACAACGTCCCCCTTTGCCTACTCCGATAACCAGAACATGTGTGCAAGAACTGCTTCAATATTTGTCTACGGGATGTGGACAATGTTGGCGAAAAATGCAAAGCGCCCGCCGTGCCATCACACCAATATCCTTTCGAGTGTAAGTGAGCCAGCCACACCGAATATAGTCTAAATAGAGCTTGCGTCGCAGTCGCAGCTGTGGGTGCGACACCAGCTAGCTGGAAGGTGCCTCCCTGTACGCTTCTCCATTGACAAATATAACGCGACACATTAAATCAATTTAATTTCTATGCGTTTAACTTTCGTAACTATCGAATTATACTTGACATTTGGATGACGAATCGATTATTATCCTACTGTTCCAAAGGTTCGGCAACCTGCTGCCCCCGCCGTGTCAGCTTCATGCAACTCTGCCCTTCACCTACAAGGGTTGCCGATCCCGGAAGGAAGGAAGGAAAGAAGGAAGGAAGGAAGGAAGGAAGGAGGGAGGGAGGGAGCGAGGGAGGGAAGGATAATAACTTTATTGGGTCCTGCAGAACGCGACTGGGTCGCGCAGCCGCCTGAGTCCCACGTAGGTACCGGCAAGCCGAGCCTGTCCTAGCTAATACTGCCTTCGTATATAGGATAGTGACTGCTTGTTAATGTGGATATTTGTTTCGAATTGCCTCCAAATTATTAAGGCGAAAGCCTTAGATGCCTCATTAAATGCGAAAAGTGACCGTCCGCGGCGTCCCGCGGCGTTGGCGTCAACACAAGTGATGCAAAAAATCAGCATCACGTGATAGCGTCACCATATGACTTCATCATGACGTCGGATTTCACCAAAACGTGGGGCGTCATTGTGACGTCACGTGGGAATGTCATCGCATCACATCGTCACTTGGTCAGAGGTGGGCCGATCACGGAGGCAGTGTAAAGCCAGGTGAGCGCCTGCGATCTCGGAGGCAGTGGCGAACCATCCCTTATGAAAATGAACCTTGAGTTTCTAATGTCGACTTAGTGCACTCCTAATGTGTCATTAGACAGCCATTAGACATGCAATGACTAATGTCATTTAACATTGAGTGCACATCAGAAAGTCAAATGACCATATGCATTTTAATTTCTGGTGACTGAAGTGCTCACACTTTTATTTGCCGTTCCTAATGTCAAGACACATCTCAACAAGAAAAAATTTAAGAGCCTTAATTGCCACCGTAAAATCAGTTTATCACATTTTACACGTTTTTTTTTTTTGAGTAGCTATATGCAATAAACAATTTATACAATGCGCACTAATATCGTGTGTAAGTAGAATACGTAAATATTTTACATGTATCTCAGACTCGCAGAAATAAATGTAAGCTAGCAAAGGTGATCGAAGAATTGCTGATGACTGCGGTAAGGTTTATTGTTTAATCGGCGT
This sequence comes from Rhipicephalus appendiculatus, assembly GCA_030522465.1. Taxonomy (NCBI): domain Eukaryota; kingdom Metazoa; phylum Arthropoda; class Arachnida; order Ixodida; family Ixodidae; genus Rhipicephalus; species Rhipicephalus appendiculatus. Next base: position 6,124 of record JALIZH010025983.1, on the reverse strand, counting down.
ATATATGGAAGAAACAGTTTCCCTATTTTTAACAAGCATGTGTCGATCGCACAGACAAATATGGACAGATATGATGAAGTGACGTTGTCAACACTCGCTCAGTGGCCTAACTTTCCTGTTTGGACGGTATGATAGGGGTAGGGGAGAGGGATGGCTCAGACGGCGTCGCCAAGGGTTTTCGGGGTGGAGAAGAATATGAAGCCAATGTAACTATGGACATAGGGCGACGTACACAAAAAAAGTTCGTCAATATTGTGATTGAAATTGGGGAGCATTCTGATGCATGGTTCGTATTCATGGTGTAATTATATATACAGGGTGCCCCGGCTATCTTTAGCCAGGGTTGAAAAATACGCCGATGCACTGTGTCACGATGCGATAAAATACATGTTGCTTCCTATCGACTGGATTAAGTCACATTTTTTTTTCCGCTTAAATGCCTAATTAGACATGATTAATTAACTAACTTTTGAAGCAACGAAGCTAACCAAAAATTCTATGGAGAAAAAATTGTAGATCGGTTTGCGAAATGTCCGATTAGACAGTTTCTAACTTTATATCTGTTACTTATTAGAGCTTTTCTACTTACTACAGATTCCTGCGAAATACAAAAATGCCACGTGACATGCCCGCTTACTCACCTAGGCGCACCGTGATTGCAGTGCTCTCTAACGTTCTGCGTACAAACGATATGCTTACCTCGCCACGGTTCATGACAGCGATAAGCAGACGCAGCGGTTATCGCTTGTGTTACCGCTAGAAAACGTGCGTTACCGCACAGCCACCACCATCGTAGCCGCCCTGCCGAGGCAGCACACCCGGCCAAACATTGCGGTCTTTTTCGCACGGAGCGTTTGGGAGCACTTCAATATGGCGCGCAAGTGGGAATGTCACGTGGCATTTTTTTTTTTTTTGTATTTCGCGGGCATCTCTAGTGAGCGAAAAAGCACTAATACTAATAGACAAAGTTAGAAACTGTCTACTCGGACTTTTTGTAAACTGATCAACTAATCAATTTTCTGCCCACCTTCGTTGCTTCAGAAGTTAGGTAATTAAAAATGCTTAATTAGAACACAAAATAGTGCGACGTACTCCAGAAGGGGCCGCGGCGCATTTGGTCGCATCATCGTAATGTGCGTGAGCACGTTTTTACATAATATTAATTGATGGGGTTTAACGTCCCAAAACCACCATGTGATCACGCCGTAACCTTTCAATGTGCTTCGTTTTTCCTGTGTTCGCCCCGTCTTTGCGCACATATCCTACAATAAGCCGTAGTGGAGGGCTCCGGAAATTTTGACCATATGGGGCTCTTTAACGTGCATCTAAATCTGTCGGCATATTTTTCAACCCTGGCTAAAGATAGCTGGGGCACCCTGTATATAATGTCCAAAACAAAATGCTGTTGGTAATTGTGACTGTAAAGATACAGGGACAAATGTCTTACCCAACTTCTAACTACTGTCTATCTCTTCTCGCTGTTGCAACTCTGGTCAGAAGCAGCTGGCACCCAGAAAGTTTGAGTGGGTGCACCATCGCATACACCTTCCTCCCGTCCCCACACCGGTCCCGCGATGTCCCCCTCACAAGGCTCTGTTCCGTTCTCCACGGCGCCAACCCCTCCCTCGTTTCGTTCCTTCCTTGTCCCATTCACCTCTCCTCTATGCAAGTGCCTGTTGCCGATCCCACCTACCTCATTTCCTCCTCCCATGAAAATCTCCATCTCCTTCTAGTCACGGAGGAGAACAGTAACTTGAAAAGAAAAAAAAAAAAACACATTGCCTTTGAGAGTGGTAGCAGGGACTCAGAGATGACCGTCGTCTGAGATGCGAAAACTGGCCATTTCTAACTTCTCTCATTTGCCAAAAACAAAAGGCATAAGTCAATAAGAAAATAAAACAGCCGTAAGCAATTGCCGACTTGCAAAGACGTGTGTGCAAATCCAGAAATGCACTATTTTTTCAAGTATAATAATAACACGACACTACTGCCCCCTATGCAGTTATTTCAGTGTAAGCAAGCAGTTGCAACAGGTCTTCTAGTACGTGGGGGTTTAGTTTGGCGGGCGCGCGGTTTGTGTGTGTGCTCTGCAATGCTTCGTTACCACGTTTATCGATTATGCACGTTGATTTCGTGATTCAATTGCGAGTGTACCTTCGAAGACGGTCTACGTCCTAGTGTTGCGAATGACGGAAAATGCGGACGTACAGCAGCCTTTTGACAAAACTGTCGCCGAGTGTACAGTACATTGTGGACTGTAACGCTGCAGAGTGCCCAGTAGATGCCCACCTTTGGTAAGTTCTAGAACATTTCTGAATTACACAGCTAGGTTACTTCACTACATGACGAATTTTACGCAGGAACCGAGTGTGATCGTCTGGGCGGGTATGATAACTCTGCGGTGATGACGGCCAGATGAAGGTTCATAGCCAGGTAGGTTTTATGCTATGATCTATGCTTTCTTTGCACTTTGTGCAGTTTTACCAGTTTTACGAAGCGTTCACTATTTGTGTTCGATACAACTGCTATGGGTGGATGAAGGCGCATTGATTTGCGCGATACTGCGCTTCTGTAATGCAAGACTCGCGTGTCATGCCACTCCTCCTTGGCAGTTGTTCCATTCCAAGAATGCCTGTCGCTCGACACGCTGGCTTCCCGCTGCTGCGGGGGTGCGAGAGTGGAGGGGGCATGCAAAAGCGCCGCGGCCCATTCTCTACCCGGGGTGGCTGGGTGACCTTGGGTATGCCTGCGCGATGTATCGATGTCATCGGGAGGGCCACACTTGCCTTGCCCTTTTGGAAGCAGAGACCGGAGGGGGGAAGTGGGGTAGGAGGGGAGGAAGAGAAACAGCTTCCGCAGTACTTGGGAGTACGGCCACTTGCGGGTGACGGGATGGCGCCGCGACCGAGGAGAGAGAGAAAGTGGCCCGTTCTTGGGATTCCGCCGCTCAGAAGCGATCGTAAGCCGAATGAAGAATCAGTCGCTAGATTTCATCTATCCCAGTTGTAATTCTGTAAACAAATTATTGAGTGTTGTAGAAAGATCTTGCAATCGACTACAGTTGTATACTGCACGAGATCATCGCCTAAAGCTACTTGCACAATGGGTTATCGCTATGCAAATGGGACTGGTTTAAACATACCGTCCATCGCCTAGCCATCTCATGATGCTGGTACAATTGAAGTAACCCTTTAGGAAACTCAGTATTTATTGACGTGTAGTACGCGGGGACGCAAATATATAAACACGTTGCGGCTTTAAACATGCGCGCGCGGTACTCTTCTGTGGCGCATGTTTGCGGCTTTTAAGTCCGCAACTACCGCCCAGCGCTCGTTTTTAGTAAGTTATAGTTGCACTATAGTTAGAATTGTAATCTGACTGTGCAAGGTCGTTGCTGCGAGAAACGAACTTGCGTTGAGTGAACTCACTGGAAGATACGTGTCAGTGAATTACGTTATGTTATGGTACTTACACCAAGTGTACATTGCTTTGAAGCAGCACAACATATTTACAATGAGCAATTCTAGACAAATATGCCAGTTAACTGCGCTTAGCGAGCTAATATAAGCTTTGAAGAGTTAACAGCAATTTTATCAAGATGGAACAAGACGAAAGGGAACGCACGTACACAGGCGTGTTCCCTTCGTCCTGTCCTGTCCTGAAAAAAAATTGCACTAAGTACTTCAGATATGTCGTACCAACAACGCCAGAAGTCAGCCCTTCCTTAAATAAGCTGCCTTTTGTTGCGATATTTGTGTTTGAGAAAAATGATGTGAAATATTTGTCCTGTCATTATAGTTGTTTCCTCAAGCATACTGGTTCATATTAATGGAAGTTCTTTTATAGTTTAGCAGCACTGTTCCAAGAGCTTTTTAAGCTCATTAGCTTAGTCTGTGCACTGTGCTGGGATAGAAAAACACAGCTAAATTATGTGCTGATCGACAGTAAATGTTCGTTTTGTGGGCTTTTATTTTTAAGGCAGAATTAAAGCGAATGTGTGCACTTACTTGCAGGTTGTGTAGCTAAGGTCTAGCATTCACTGTGGGAGTGCTGCTTTAATTTTATAAAGTAATGAATGAGAGAAGCAAATCTGATTTCTCATATGTCATTATGTGTGCAGAAGCTTAGAGAAGGCTGGCAAAAGTGGTTAGTGACTTTTTTGGTTGGCTTGCAGCACTACGAGGAATTCAAATCGATGCTTCTAGCAGTGATTAGCTTTAACACAGCTAGAATTACATTCCTGAATGGTTCAAGTTCATGATATGGTAAATTATGTAATGGTCAGCATCGTGGAGTGTGCACATGGGCTACACATACTCTTATTTCTTCAATTTGTGCTTTTATATTGTGTAGCAGTGCTGATGTAGTGTTCATTTAAATGACCTATATATGTATCAGCGTGCCCCACCCTAGTGTTTACTAAGTAGTAATTTTGTGAAAGTTCAGTGTGCAATGGTGCCATTACAGTTGTCTGCAATAAGCCGTCTCTCCGGTAATGTCTGTTCTCAGTGTAATCTGGGCTCATCATTCAAGGCCCTTGTTAGTATTCAGCTTAGACTTGCCTGAATACATTGTTTCGTATGTACTGTGTGTGTGTGTTGTAGGGCCTGTGTGGTGAAGAACTCATGAATCTTTTCTGGTATCTTTTAGGTATGTACCCGGTGATCTCATCTGTTCATGGCACCAAAGCAGAGGACAACTTGCAGAAGATGGGAACGTTCTATCCACAAGCCTGGACACGTCTATATTGTATGGTAGGCATCTGTTTAAATCTTTACAAACCACTTGGACATGTTTTAACTACTCAGGAGAACGCATTTCACCTTTTTAGGGACATCCCAAGTTGAAAGAAACAAGACATAGCCATAACTCCATTACATATGTACACAGTGTTGGATTGGCCTTCTTTAACTGTTGCTTATGGATTTTTCTAAAATATCTTTTCAAAGTTTTGGTTGAAAGTGTGAATAGCAGTTATGAAATTTTGATAACTCTAACTTCACAAGCGTGTTTCTCAGCCAGCATAGGCCCATGGCAGTACATCTAAGCATTCTGAATGCATGATGTGTAGCATAAATACTGTAGTATTTCTGAGAGGTTTTCCTTGTAACTCATATATTTTACTGCACTCTTTCGTTACTGGATACACATGTATGGATACATATACATGGATTCCCTTCAAGGACCCTGCTCATCAAAAATGTCATCAATGCTAAGTAAGCGAGATTAAATGAGGGAGATATCAGAGGTGTGCACCTATTTTCCTTTTCATTTAGCTATACCATGTTTTTCCCATCAATAAATGGTTTTTATTCATTTTCTTTTTGTTGAGAAATGTCTTTGTACAGCACAAGTGTTGTAGAAGGTGCAGGCATGCACTTCTGTATGATGCTTGGCTGCGCATGTATCCAGCGACAAACACACGCTCAGGCACTATTAATATGAATGACATTACAAGTACATTAGAAAAATTCTAAGAAAAACATTAAACAGTCAAATGACAGTTGATGCCGATAGCCGTTCATGTTCACTAGACAATCACTTGTAATCACGCATCAGAAAATCATTTGAATCACGCATCAGATAGTCACTTGTATTTACGCATCAGAAACTCATTTGCAATCAGTCATCAGACAATCACTTGTGAGTACACATCAGAATGACATGCCAATATGTTTTTGAATGACATTACAAAGTACATTAGAAAATTCCTAAGGTACACATCAGAGAGTCAGTGACTGATATGTCAAAAGTCATTAGACTTTTCTTTTGGAACTCGTTTCACATTTTCATAAGGGATGTTAGGTGCAGGAATACCTCGGAGGGAGGTGGGGCAGGAGTCGGTACATCGACTGAGGAGAAAAAAAAATCACTTTCCACGAAGTGAATGATGAGTGGGCGGCTTCGTCGTTTTCATCCATGGCAGAAAGAGAATGTGTGGTCTGGAACGCGCTTATACTTCATGGTCATCAGCGTCATCGTCATCGTTATCACGTGTAGTGGGTACATTCCACTATACTGGAACGCCTTATACTTCATCGCATCGGCGGAGAGTTTTCATTTTACCGGAGGGGGCGGGGGTCCGACTTGCCCTTCCATATTTCTCTCTCTCTCTCTCTCTATA
>JALIZH010025982.1:0-66375 GCA_030522465.1 Rhipicephalus appendiculatus | reverse complement strand
GCCCTCCTTCCTCGATCCGTTTTATAGAGTGTACGAAGTATTTGAAAGTTGCAGTGTCGTGCCACTTGGCGTGTCATTCGAGACAGGGTGCTGACTACTAACCTATTTCAAATACCAAGAGTTTCGGTCGAGATAGCTTAGGAGATTTAGTCATTAGCCGTATAGATGAAAGTAGAATAAACTCGCGGGAGCGTGGAGCGAAAGGGGAGAAAGTGATGCCGCTGGCCAACTCACCATGTACTCGCCGTAACCTTCGACGGCCAGTTTGTAGTCGCCACCTATCACGTCGAACACCCTGCCCGTGCGGCAAATCCTGCGAAGTAATTGTAATGTGTAAACTCGGCCGCGTACAAAAGAAGCGTCCATAGACTTATTAAAGGTCTTCAGTCCTGGGCACACAAAACGCTTGCGTTCCGCTTGGATATACGTAAGTTACTTGGGCCCTATAGTAGAGCTGTAGAAAAGCGTGTGTTATTGGATAGGCAAACAGCTTAAGTCAAACAACATAAGTTCTGCAAAAATGTTCCAAAAGCTGGTTCAGTTCATGATTCTAAAAGGTTTACCTCGGCTTGCTACGGCGCTGGCTCGAGAACAGAGATGGTGGTTAAGGAAACTCCTGGAATCATGGTTCTCCGTCGCGATAAATCGGCTTGCAACTACCACCATAGCTGCCTACCGCATGTTTACGAGGACATATGTGACTAGTAGTCGACTGGGCGACAACCGCTCATTTTGTGCCAGAGTATAGTGAGGATGCCACCTGCATAGGTGGCGGAACGTCTATGTAATTTTGTTAATAGCACTATTAAGTCGGAGTAAATCTTTTAGAATCAACTTAAGTTGCGCTGTAACTGGGGTGGTTTATGCAAGTCGACTGAGTATTAGGAATATCTGCGGAAAGTCTAGGTTTTTTGGGATGCTCAAACGCATCTCACCAAAACACCTCATTTTGCTTACAAAGCCTGCGAAAAGAACGAGGAGGCGTATGATCCTCCTCTTGTGGTGCGGCGCAATCCACAAGACTGTCCTGTTTAGCACACTTACTGTAAAGTGGTTCCTGCCAGAAACTTGCCGAACCAGCGGCCTCTGGTGTCCCTTGGCCAGAACATGTCAAACGTCTGCAGAGGAAAGAGTCATATGAACGTGGGTTTGCAGTTCGGCTTTGGAGGGAAAAAAACATAAGGAGGAACATTTCTAATGTGTAATTCTAGGAATAGAAATTAAACACCATTGGTGGGCGGCCGCCGGAGGTCGGGAGTCGAACCCATGACGTCGAGGTCTGCGCCAATACGATGGCCACATAACTAGCACAGCGGCCGGTCATTTGATGTTCCAGAAGCGTCATTGACATTAAGCGTTTAAATGGCACTAAGAGTATTTTTTAATTGTCCTTTTCATTCAATCAGCAATAGCGGTGTGAATGAGCTGGATGTTGCTTTTCGCACCTCTTGCTGTCGTCTTAATGCATTCTGCAGTAGTTCTGCGCAAGATGAACTACTGCTGAATTCATTCTGCCTTCTGCAGTAGTTCAGCGTTGGGTGAACATGAAGAGATGCCAGAACTCACGCCAAAAGTAGCCAAAGTAGCCATGTTATTTCATATTATCGCCAAATTTCTAGCCAAATAGAACAGAAGCGGTATTATCAACCGAGTCTTTACTATTGATGAATAAATAAAACCGTTTCGAATAAGTAAAACGACAAGTTTAAAGAAAGAGCCATGGCGCCAACTGGAAATTTCTGTCGCCAACGGGGTCCCAAAGTAGCCTATTTGGCGCAAAGTAGCCACCAACAGGAATCCTGGCGTAAGATTGTCATACGCATACAGCGCCAGTCAATTGATTGTTTTTCAAGTATATTTAAAACGTGGGCAATCGACCGTGCGCGAAGTGCTAAATATACGCAAAACATGGACTCACGTCGTCGAGCACCATGACGTCGACGATGCTCCCTGGCCAAGTGATGACGATGTGCTCATACGGCCGGCAAGCGAAGTTGGTGACGCTCAGTGACACCAGCATTATGGTGTTAGTGACCAGCATGAGAACGGCGCACACCGGGAACGAGAGGACGATGGCACTGCGCGATGCGAATGGCTCAGCTAAGTATGTATATGGAGTCGAGCACAGCCATCGGCAGCAGTGAATGCCCGCGGTCTATTGTCTACAACGCTATATATAACTATTGCTTCTAACCAAGCGGCACCAAAACAGCAGACAAGTTGCAACGTGGTGACACCAGGTGTTTCTGATAAGTGCCGTCACATTGCGTGCGAACAGAGCCATCAGTATTAAATGTCATGTGAATCTCATCTAACGAATCGAGGAACTGCAATCTGAAAGCCAAAACTTGTTCCAATACAATTATTTCATAGATTATAGCTTACACATTGTTCTCAAAACCTGAGTATAGGCAGCACGAATATGGCCAATAGGAAGAATGACGTCGTATAGAGGATATATATTTTGTCATTTCCGGATTTCACATGTGAGTTACTGACGGGTAAGTCCCACGTGTTCCTATATGTTCTCCCTGAGCGCGCGGCAGAAAATCCATTTTCGAGAACAATGCAGTTACGTTGTCGCGACATTCGTCGGAAGGGCTGCAATGTGTGTGACCTATGCAGGGCACAACAATATTTAAATAAATATAATTACACAAATGTAATTAATATAAAACGGTTAAAATTGTCAATGTGCATTCAGTAACGCGTGTTCGTGTCGGTTTTACACGACAGATCCAGAACACTGTCGCCCACTAGTCAGTGAGTTGCAGATTGGTTCGACACTCACAACAGCATGGCGGTGCCGGCGTAGTTGGAGGCGTCCGTTCTTTTGGTGGGCGGAATGTCCTCGTTGTAATGGAACATGCCCATGATGAAGGAACCGGTATAGAGTAGGAACAGGAACAAGAAGCTGCCCAGCACTAGGAAGATGTACCAGTGGCTGCGGAGGAGTTATGGCACATTGCATCATTGGCTTACATGGCAAGAAAAAACCACAAGAAAATCCAACAAGCTCCACTCCGCGGAAGCCGTTGAAACAGGGAAGCTCATGCCTTTTTTCATCAGACTATTGCCTTTCTATTGCCTACGTCTTGACATTCTGGAAGGGCGAATTCCTGCCGAATCGACCCCTTCCTTCACATCCCTCCGAGCCCCTCAATGATCTACTCCTGTTAAACAGCTGGGTCCCTGACGCCCTTTCCGCTGAGCCTCAACCTCACCCCCCTCTTTGCGCGCCTCCCATTGGTTCTCCATTTCCACCAAGCTTCACGCTCACTCCTCTAGACAAGGCACTGCCTTCCCCCTTTCCGCCTCTCTCGGCATGGCGAAGCGCTACCCGCCTTCCTACCGAGCCTCACTCGCGCCAGACCACAAGGCTACTTGGCTAGTCTTATACTGCCAGCGCCGGCGATGGGCCGACCAATAACAGCTTCTTTGTTAAAACTACAACCTAACATGAATGCGTAAGGCTCCCTACACGTTAGCTGCCCACCGCATTCAATGTCGCTAGCCGTCTTTTCCACGAGATGAATAGATACGGAAAACCTGCAGGGGGGAAGCTCTTCGCCGCTGTTCTTTGGGCAGGGAAATTTTGTAGACAATCAGCGCTGAAACGTTCAAGCGATCCAAAGATGTACAGCCGCGGCCACGTCTGTGTAGAGCGCGCGAGCAGCCGGTTTTTGCTCTGCGAGGCGACACCTTGAGGCAGTTTCGGGCTCTAACGTGGTCAGCCTGACTACCAGGCCACGCATGCTCCTGACACACCCCGTCGGAGCCCGAAACTGCCTCAAGGTGTCGCCCCGCAGAGCAAAAACTGGGTGCTCGCGCGCTCTACACAGACGTGGCCGCGGCTGTACGTGCACGATGCAATTTTATCACATTATTGTTATTACGTCTACTATGAATGAATCAAAACAATTATAAGAGAGCGTGCATGCCATGTAAACAGCGACCGCAGACTTGAGAAGGCGTGAACACGCAACTTCATTTCTTTTATCTGTAAAAGGAGCTGAATTAATGCAGATAATAAAAACCTGGCAGCTGATGACGCTATTGACGGCGTCAGATGTCACAAAAGGAATGCACGGGAATACAATAAGACGTGCACCATTCCGCGGTTCATATCGCTGATCATGCTGTCATCACGTGCGCCTCGCGGTGTGCATCAAGGTCTGTTCTGAAATCAGTGCTGAAGAAGTGTGTTTAGTAAACGTACTTAGAAAAAAAAAACGATTAAAGGGGCCCTGCAACACTTTTTCAAGTACCCATGGAATGGATTCACTAAATGAGCTTATTGCCTCACGAATTCACTGCCGCAAAAATTTTTGAAATCCGTCCAGTACGAGTGGAGTTACAAATATTTCTCGCACGCTGCAATTGCATTCTCTCTTTTCTCGTCCCATCGAAAGCGCTGGAAGCTAAGCAGGGAGGGATGGCACGGGGAAAGAAAATACGTCACGCCCGCCTCGTGATCTTAAGCGCTTTTTCTCTTTTTTTTTCTTCGAATACGCCAATTTTCATTGCGATCGCGCGCGCACGCGTGGACAAGTCGCGGCCTCCCGCGGCGGCCTCTGTAACTACCGAGCGCGCCATGCTCAAATCAGCCAATGGCTGATGCGAGTGATACTCCCGTCGGTGACGACACTGACGAGTGATTTTTGAGAGAAGAGAAAGCAAGTTCTGGCTGACTTTGAGAATTTATTATGAATTCCACGCCGCGTGCTGCGCTATAATATTTGGCTCGCGTGTTCTCGAGAGCCTGGACTACCGATAGGCAGCGTTTTCTGAGCATGCTCAAAAAGTGTTGCAGGGCCCCTTTAATGATTTACAGACCATTTAGCGCACTATGTGCTCTGCTATCGGAGCATGGTATAAGCCGTCCCGCGCTAGCGACAATATGTGCATTGAGAGTGTATAGAAAGAATAGCTAGCGATTCATAGTACTATGCACCCATCTACGATATAGCGCTAAGCCCTTGCGAAAAAAAAAAAAAAAAAGGTAAGCCAGCTCCACTTTGCGGATCCTGATGAAACCGCAAAGCTGGTGACCTACCCTTCGCCAGGCTATCGCATTTCTATGTTTTTGCAAGTCTTTCATATATGCCGTATCACTGCTCGTTATTAGACACTCCTCTTTAAGCTCTGAGGTGGTATAGTACAGCTTCGTTGCATCTCTTGATCGAAGGTTTGTCTATTTTCCTCCGCTTGAGATTGGCTTCGGCCTCTCTTGCGTGGACATCGGGATCGGCACGGCGACGTCTTGCCCGTTCCCGCACGAGTTCTCGCTGACGCTCACGTCAGGCAGCTTATTTGTTGGTAGAACGCGAAATGCGGGCCATTCTGACAGTGTCATAGAGGAAAGAAATCACCGCCCAAGCACTCCGTACAGATGGCTAACCAGCGAAGCTGAAACGTGCGGCCGCTGGCGGTTGCAGACGTCGCAGCCGAAGCCAATGTGCCGCTCGAGAAACTCCTGCCAGGAAGCGGGCGTTGGCCCCGGCGAACGCGTTCCCGCCATTGCCACGTTGACGCTTTTCTGCCCTCAACGCCGCTTCCTCGGCTCACCGTTGTCGTTTGCATTTGCCTCGGAAGGCTGCCGGATCCTCGGTGCGCAATTGCTGCTTGCGCTTCGCCACCAGGGCCTGTTCTTGTGCCTGGACTGCAGCATCGATTCGGCGAACATGAATTCTTTCCACTGATCAGCTGTAGGCGCTGTTCTTGAAAAGCTTTCTGCTGTTCGGGCGTTCGTACGATCCGTGCCCTCCCCATGTGGAAGTTGTAAGCTGAAACTGCTGCGCGTGGGCTCGGCGGCACGGCTGTGAAGGGGTGAACGTAGGTACTAACGGCGCAGCTATGGCACGCGTGCTTGGGTACGACGCAGAGAATGGCGTCACTAACGGCGCTGCCAATGGCACGCGCGCTTGGATGGGACGTAGAGAACGACGTAACTGACGGCGCAGCCAATGGAGACCGTTATTGAAACATGTGGCGAACGGTTTTACGTTTCGCCTAGCCATATAGTACAAATTTCGCTGTAAAAAAAGAAAAAGAAAAAGAATTACGAGGGAGCGTCACGTGAAAATATTGAAGCCCAGCCATTAAAAATGAAGCAGGAGCATGCTGGGAAATGAGCCCACCGTACGGAGAATGCAGGGGGGGGGGGGGGGGGAGCGGCGTCCGAGGAGGTTGGCTTGTGGACGCTAGGCGCGCGCGCTCGTCAATTTTTGTTTCTGTTCATGAGCCCACCAAAAAAGGAAACTGAAACAGCAGCATCATGGGAAATGAGCCACGAGCACGAGAAGCAAGCGGCTTCAGAGGAATTTGGCTTGTGGACGCTAGGCATGCTCCCTCCTATTTTGTTCTTTCCTCCATGGATAGCGCTAACTCCTGAACAAGGACAGCTGATACGCTTTTTTACACGAAAGCGTTTTATGCCGGGGCCCACCAAGACTTCAGTGGTGTATTTCCGTCTCGGAAATATGTCAGTAAAATAAAGATGACAAAGAAAACCAGAAAAAAAAATTCGTAGATTGGATGACCTGGGAATCGAACCCGTGACCGCTTCGTCCACGACAAAAATTGAAGGACACTTTGTAAATTCCAAAGTGTGTTCGGCGAACGCCTGTGCCCATTGACACGGGGTCGGTCGGAATGGAACGCGGTAGGCGCGTCTCCCTTCTTGCATGATCGGACACGCTCGGCATAGCGACGCTACGCAAGCAAAGCGCGAGCGCTGTGGAGTCCGACGCGAAGCGTGACTGACGCGACCGGCGTCCGTTGGCGCACCTCGGCGGCCACCTGGCACCATGCCAGGTCACGGATGAAGGGACGGACGGATGGACGTGAGCATTAAAGGCTTTCGCCTTAATAGGTGCCAGGCGCGCTAACCATAGGCACCGTTTACAGACCAGAGGGAGCTGCGTTGGTCGCACTGGCTCGTCCCAAGTTCCCTGAAATTGACCGTTAAGGGACACGCAGAACACAGACGCGCGCACGCGTCCCCGCTGTATCTCGGCCACAATGAGCCAGAATCCGCCCACTCAGGCAGGGAGGTAGACGCGCGCATGGCGTTCCATTTTGATCGACCCCGTCTCAATATTGCTTTTAGATGTGAAGCATCTTATGGCGAAGCTTAATTCGGTGGTGGTGGTGGTGTGCCGGCGTGACCACCCTTACTGCGCATGCGCAAACCCCTTCAAAAAAATGAAAATAAAAAACCTCCTCTCCCCCCTCTCTCTCCTCTAGGCATCCCTCCCCGCGGCAACCACACCCTCACTGCGCATGCGCCTCCCCTCCTCTCTCCCCCTCTTGCGCTCCCCCCCTCTCTCCTATAGGCATACCTGCCCGCGGCGTCCACACTCCCACTGCGCATGCGCGTCCCCCCCTCTCCCCTCTCCTACGCACCCCTCCTCTCTCGCCTCGCGACGCCGACGCCGGCAGCGTCTGCTAGCGAGTTTCTTGGTTGAAAAAACCGACTGCTCGCGCTGCACAACCGTTCACTGGCCACCCCGTATACATGGCACTGGATCTTGACCTGCAAGGTGGTGCCGGTGGGAGATTTCTCCTGTGCGTTGTTGAACAATAAAAATTCGCAGCGTGCGCGTTAACTAAAAGCGGAGTGCGGGAGTGTCTGTGTCCAGTCGGAGTCTTCTGTCTCTCATTGCCCATTAGCAGCGATTGGCATGTTCCAGTAGGAAACACTGCCCCATCACTACCTGCTTTGCGCCTCCCCAGTTTTCTCTCCTGCGCAACGCTGCGATGAGCGCCAGCGTCAACGCCGCCGCCACTGTAAGCGTTAGCGCCCGCTGCTTCACATCTACACATGGTTCCCTTTAGCGGGAGATGGTGTAAATTTTTTTTACCCGCTTGGTTGTGCTTTCTGGCGCTGCAGTCACACGGGAAAACTCGACTGCATGGTTACACTCCAGCACGGCACCTATATTGCGCCACGGACGCTCATGCATATTGCTTTGCAAACGCGCCTTATATCTCTGACACCTGCTCCCTTTCAGAGGGACCTTGACTGTAAGGGGGGAGGGGGGGGCGCAGTGCTGCCGTTCGGGATCAGTGAAATGAAGTACAGCATCATGACGTTAACTAACGTTGACAGGCAGCGTTTCGGTAGTTTCAGCTTTTGGCGCAGATGGTGCAGAGCGGGAGACTCCAGTGAGCGGAACGCCTTCCCCGTGTTCACGGCTGAAGCTTCAAACTCTGCTTGTCGCGTCCCTGAAGCGCTGTGGGGTATATGCGTGAGCACAGGCCGTGGTGTGGCACAGCCGTAGGTTCCCCCCATTACTGGGGGAGCGCACACCTCGGCGTTTCTCTCGTCAAATGACGACGCTTTGAATAAGTGCATATGGAGTGTTTATTTATACAGTGCCTAGAATATTGTCTTTATTATGTGCTTGTTGATGCCATCTTTGCGCGGGATTCAGCATATGCTGTATCCAGATGTATGTTAGTACTTCAGCTACCACAAGGGATAAATCGTGATCTTTGGCGTTAATAGTCGGGACGTAGAGTGCCAGTTAGGCGTCAACGCAGTTTCCACCCAAGTCAAACGGTTCTATAGCTGGGAAACACCGAGAAAGACATAGTGCAAGGCTCTCGAACATCAACGTACAATAAACAATCAACGATACTCCCGTGAATAAACTGTTCACTTTCCTGTTAAACATGATGGAGGGATGAACCATGTTTTTAGGGGCGAAGCACCTTAAGGTCTAGGCTTTCCATTGTACCAACTATATGCCATGACGATGACGATGACGCTGATGACGATGAAGAATAAGCGCGTTAGCACATGCAAGGTACCCGATGACGATGATGACCATGGAACATTCTCTTTCTTCCATGGATGAAAACGAACTTAAGGCGCGGGAAGCGGCGCAAAACGACAGACGCCAAGCGGACTCGGAGTTGAGGGCGCAGGGAAGCAGCGGCTCAACGGCCAACGCCGACAAGCTGCTACCGCGGTGGCGAGAGCTCGGCAAGCGGCGGCAAAACGGCAAGAACGCCAAGCAGACTCGGCGTCGAGAGCACGGGAAGTGGCGGCTCAACAGCAACGCCGCTAACAATCTGCTACCCCGGTAGTGAGGGCTCGGGAAGCGGTGGCTAAACGACAAAAACGCCAAACGGACTCGGAAGTTGAGAGCACGGGAAGCGGCGGCTCAACGGCAACGCCGACAACAAGCTGCTACCCCGGTGGTGAGAGCTCGGGAAGCGGTGGCTAAACGAACAAAAACGCCAAACGAACTCGGAGTTGAGGGCGCGGGAAGCAGCGGCTCAACGGGAACGCCGACAAGCTGCTACCCCGGTGGCGAGAGCTCGGCACGCGGCGGCAAAACGGCAAAAACGCCAAGCGGACTCGGAGTTGAGCGCGCGGGAAGCGGCGGCTCAACAGCAACGCCGACAACAATCTGCTACCCCGGTGGTGAGAGCTCGGGAAGCGGTGGCTAAACCGACAAAAACGCCAAGCGGACTCGGAGTTGAGGGCGCAGGAAGCGGCAGGCTCAACGGCAACGCCGAAAACAAGCTGCTACCTCGGTGGTGAGAGCTCGGGAAGCGGTGGCTAAACGACAAAAACGCCAAACGGACTCGGAGTTGAGGGCGCGGGAAGCAGCGGCTCAACGGCAACGCCGACAACAAGCTGTTACCCCGGTGGTGAGAGCTCGGGAAGCGGTGGCTAAACGACAAAAACGCCAAGCGGACTCGGACTTGAGGGCGCGGGAAGCGGTGGCTCAACGGCAACGCCGAAAACAAAGCAGTAATAATGAAGGCAAAAAGAAATCAACAACTCAACACGACCTACCATTTATGACCAATAAACATTATATATAACTGTACACCGCTTTGTCACTCATTTACATGCGTGAGTGGGCAATGATTGGACGGACGGTGATTTACGGGTAACACCGAACCATCCCACTGCTTCGCCCACTCATCATCATTCACTCCACGGAGATGCCGTGATTTCTTATACTCTACTGAGCCTCACTTTCACCCCTAATTGGCGCGTTTCTCGAAGGTCACACTGCGAGGTCACGTGATCATCCCTACGCCAACGGACGGAGAGGCCATCAGCTTCGCTTGCGTGATCGCATGGTGGATGCCTTTGAGCAACTTGATGTTTAGACCAAAATGTGCCAGATTTAGATTGCCAGCTACCATAGGTAAGCAGTAAGACGTCCCGGGGTGTTTCGAGTGGGACGTTTACAACAAAACGTATATTGAGGAATATGTACTTTAAAAATGGAGAATTATGTGCTGTTGTCCCTGAACGCTCAAAAAAGGCCCTGTGTCAGTGTGGGGGGTGTGTGTTTAGAACAATTGGGAACTATTTAGAGTCCCACTTACCCTACTGTGATAGGGTGCAAAGACATATTACTGTAGATACATATGAGATCGAAGGTGCTAAGGAAAAATTTAGGAGCCCTTCGCCTATCGGGGAAATAGGGGCAAACGGAGCTTGGCGTGGGCGTGCCTACATTCTTTCTTTCTTCCTTTTTTACTCTCTTTCTTTCTTTCTTTCTTTGTTTCATTGCACAATGCTCCCTCCTAACGTAAGCGCTTACTTTTATACGGCCGTCCCCGAAACGTTTTCGGGCTGCATGGCGTCTTTCATGTTCTTTCCCTCGTTCGTCATCACGCGATCATGGGGCTAGGAACTCAATTTTCTCGCAGTCTGGAATTTTTCCAAAATGCGCATTTCCGGATATCAACCTTGCGCTTTGACCAGCGGATTCGTTTTAGTCCGCAAACACGAAATATTTCAACGAAGCGCCCTTTGCAAGTGTACTGCTTCCAAATTGCTTTTTTTTAAAATGCGAATGCATTTCATAGTCGGGCTATGTCAGGCATCCGGCGTTGTGCGGCGTTGGCGTTGTGCGGCGTTGTCCGCGGATGAGGAGGAGGAGGAGGATAGGTTGAGGAGGTGTGCGCGCCGGCAGGTGTTAGATGTGAAGCATCTTATGGCGAAGCTTAATCCAGTGGTGGTGGTGTGCGGCGTGACCACCCTTACTGCGCATGCGCAAACCCTTTCAAAAAAAATAAAAATAAAAGCCTCCTCTCTCCCTCTCTTTCCTCTAGGCATCCCTCCCCGCGGCAACCACACCCTCACTGCGCATGCGCCTCCCCTCCTCTCTCCCCTGCTATGCTACCCCCTCTCCTCTAGGCATCCCTGCCCGCGCCGTCCACACTCCCCACTGCGCATGCGCGTCCCACCTCTCTCCTACGCTCCCCCCCTCTCTTCTCTAGGCATCTCTGCCCGCAGCGTCCACACTCCCCACTGCGCATGCGCGCCCCCCTTTCTCTCTCTCCTCTCCTACGCTCCCCCCTCTCTCCCTCTTCTGCCTCGCGACGCCGACACAGGCAGCGTCTGCTAGCGAGTTTCTTGGTTGAAAAAACCGACTGCTCGCGCTGCACAACCGTTCACTGGCCACCCCGTATATATGGCAATGGATCTTGACCTCCAAGGTGGTGCCGGTGGGAGATTTCTCCTGTGCGTTGTTGAACAATAAAAATTCGCAGCGTGTGCGTTAACTAAAAGCGGACTGCGAGTCTCTGTGTCCAGTCGGAGTCTTCTGTCTCTCATTGTACATTAGCAGCGATTGACATGTTCCAGTAGGAAACACCGCTCCATCTCTGCGTGCTTTACGCATCCCCAGTTTTAAATGCGAATGCATTTCTTAGTCGGGCTATGTCAGGCATCCGGCGTTGGCGTTGTCCGCGGCGGCCTCGGCAGGTGTTATAAGAGAGTTTTAGTTTGGCGTTTTTACGCTCCGCTCAGCAGCTAAGCGGAGCGGGAACGCGAGTGCGCATGCGCCTTCCGCTACGGCCGTAAGCGGGTTAGCGGAGCGAGGCCCACGCTCCCGCTTACGGGCTGCCTAAGCGGAGCGTCGTTGCCGTTTTCGCAAGCGGAAGGGGGACGAAGCGCGCGCCCTCTCTCGTGCGGGCAGCGACATGGCGTGCGTGCAGCGACAAGTCAGCGCTTGCTTCTCTGTAAAGAAAATATACACCGCCAACATATTTAAAGCGCACTTCTAAATACCTGAACTTGAACTGATGGCGCAAATGTTAGACAGGGACGAAGAAGACACGTAACACACGGACAAGCGCACGTGTTACGTGTCTTCTTCGTCCCTGTCTAACATTTGCGCCATCAGTTCAAGTTCAGCTATGCACCAATTAGCCCGACAGCAAACGTTATTAAGCTATACTTCTAAATACGTCGTGAACAAATAAATTCATACGTTCTCATTTCGGTTTGTAAATGCGACTAAATGTTTTTCTCTTTTTCTTTAGCGACGCTGAACATCACCAGAGGGCGCCGTGACTACTAAGGAAATTCCGCTACGCTGGTCCCGGTGCCGAGAATGCACAACTAAAACGAGAAAATCATCCGCCGCTCCCGCTGCGGCTTAGCGGGCCAACTCGGAGCGGAGCGGGCCGTAAAAACGCCAAACTAAAACTCTCTATAGTGAGTGGAGAGGAGGAGCGCGCTCTGGTGCGTGAGGGCGCTCGCATTGCGGGAGCTCGGTGGAGCTATATATGAAAAAAAATTTTTAAAAAATTAAAAAAAAGAAAAAAAGAACAAAAAAGAACAAAAGAAAATTAAGAAAAATAAAAAAAATAAAAAAAGAAGAGAAAAAAAAACAGGAAAAAGCAAAAAAAAAAAAAAAAGAACAGGCGCTGCGCCGTGCTCCCGACCAGGCTGCAGAAATTAGGCGCCTTTTCCTTCTTCGAACCACAACCACCATATATAAATGGAGTGAAGCGCGCGCGAAATGCATTCGCATTTCCTCACGATTTCCCTTCGGGGAGGTGGGGGCATTTTTTTTTTTTGTTTTTCATCATCGGCAGAACGCATTCGTATGCTTCAGTTTAGTTCGCATTAGACATGCATGGGCGCACGGACTAGTGGTCAAGGCATTCGCTTTCGGGCCGGGGGGGACCCGGGTTCATAACCCGGCCCGGAAAAGAAATTTGAAGTGCGGAGCACTTTAGGGGTCCTGCTTGTCGTCCGTCCATACATCTCATGTGGCGTGATCATGTAAAAAGCAAAGCGCTAGCAATGCTAAATAAACTGCCCTAAAATGAACGAACAAGGTCCAAAATAATATAATTGACAGGAATAACCAAGAAGTAATCGTTATAATTTATTTTAAATGGCTAAAAGCCTTTCGGAAACGTCCGACTGACTCCCGCGACGCGCAAGAGAGGGCGCCACCACCTCACCGAGCAATCGAATGCCCCTTCCCCTGCGCTTCGTGGGCGCTGCGTTGCTACACCCGATGGGGGAAACGACCTCACAGAACTCGCTGCCGACGACTGGCGTAACAAGCAGGAAGTAAATAAAGCGCAGCAAAAAGTATCGCACATGTGGCCCACCTAGCTTTCGAATCTCCCAAACAAGATTCTAGTCGTGCCGGGGAAACGCTACATGCTTACCTTCAACATTGGCATCATCGACACCTCGGTAAACGGAGCAGTGGGAACTCTAGGAACGGGAATCGCTGGGTACCTGCGCTACGCACTTCCTCAGGTTTCACCGTAGTGGAGCTGCCATAATTTTTTTTATTTAGATTGATTTATCCCCTCGGCCGCGCATCAAGGATTGATTCCTTGATGCGCGGCCAGGGGGAGGGGGGGAGGGACGAATGCACTCTTCCCTCCCCAGGGGGGGGGAGGGACGAGTGCATCTTGAAATCTTGAAACGCCAGTTTCCCATGTCAGTCAGTACAAGCGATACAAGCTTTGCTTGAAGAATGGTTGAAGATTCACAGTACCACGTCAGTACTCCGTAAACTACTACAGAAGAGCGGTGCCTCGCTCCGAGAGTGACGTAGTTTTGACACTTCGATTGTGTACGTTTAGTATGCAGGGCATGCTTGGTGCGAAGTATTGCTTTTACCCTTCGTCGGCCGCCTTAACTAATACAATGTCCTACGTTAGGGTTTATTGATTTTTTCTATTACGAGTAATACTATAGTAATAGCATTGTGTGATTAGGGGGATCAGGGACCGAATTCTCGAAACCTTTAGTTCGGAAATGCGTTTCTTTTTGTTTTTCGCTACTTTAGCAGAAAACTAGCAGTTGTTCCGTGTACGAACACAACCGACGAGCGAAGCTCCTTAGAAATGGGACGCACGCGGCGTTCGGCGCGCACGGCGTTTCAATGTCCAGGCAACGGACCAACCACTGGGCGGACGACACGGTGAAGCGATGGTTTCGCGCGTTCGCCTGTTTTAGGGGGAGAGGCCAGAGACGAAGAGAGAGGGACAGGGAGACTAATCTGCCTCCGTTTCGCATGCGTTCGTTATTCTCGCGCTTTGCACATCGTGCAGACGCCATCCGCGTTCCAGCGCTTATAAAGCTCGTTTATTCTCCCGCGTGAGGGGGAGACGCCACAGCTGGCACCGTGCCAGAAAGCTTCAACGGCGACGGCGACGGCGGGGTGCCCGCCTAAGGAGCTTCGCTCCTAATAAAACAGCCGTTATCGATCGAAAATTAATGCCATGGCGAAACGAGAGTGTGAGAGAACACGAGGTTGCCCCAGCACGAGATGCTTATAGGTGGTATTTGGTGGTATTCAGCTAAGGTGGCTGGATAATTCAGGGGCACAATCTTGTTCACGTTCATTGACAGAACGGAAAGAAACGTCACGAGAGAACGAGAAGGCGGCAAACAGCCAACTGGCGAAGGGCAAGCGTCCCAGAAAAATGCTTCACGTTATCACCGTCCATTGCGGCACCATATAACGATTTAAGAAATGTTTTCAGCGCTTGAAGAAATATAGAATTATTATAATTGAATATCAATATTTGGGGGGCACTGTTCTTCAAAACTTGAAATTGAAGAGCGCGGTGACTTTAACAATTTATTTGTGTTAATGATTTGATTGGTCGCTTGATGGAGTCGCAATTCCACGAGATGTTTGGTGGTGGCCTAACCTCTTTTGTGATGGCACTGGTGGCCATATTCGCAAACTGTCTGCGCTACATTGGATTAGTAGACACAAAGCTGGCTAATTCTCTTCTCCGGTCCGAGCGCTTACGTTTTTATCCAATCCAAGTCGTCCGGAGACCGTTCTATATCCCTTCCGTAGGACGGAACGGTGTCTCCGTCCGTTCTTCATCTATCAGACGACAAAATGATTGACAGCACTGCATTTTCTGGTAGCTGTTTTCGCGTCTGACCGTCAGACGAGTTTCGCCCAATCAACGTGCTGCGCGGTTGAACGTTCTATCACAGAATACGCACAAGACTGCGCCCCAGGCGATATGGAAACTTATAGGTGAGCTTAAATACCTTGTTAATGCAATCATGGTTGTGACTGTACATCGTTAAATGCTAGGCTGCCTAAAACCAAGAGCAATCTGTATTGACTAGCGTCTGCTTTTACGGGCCTTTCCTTTCTCTAGACGGCTCCCCATACCACCCCCCCCCCCCCCAAAAAAAAAAAATAATAAAAAAAGAAGAGGATCCCCTCGCTGAAGAGCGCACTGTGTTTGACGGGCCGTTCGATGTTCCCCGTTGCATGCAGAAGCTACACGAAAACTATTTTTGTTTGCTCGGAATCGATATAACCTATATGAAATTAGCCACGTATTTAGAGCCTGAGCGTTATCTTTACACAAAAGTAGAACATGACTGACATCCCATTAAATATAGATTTAATTAGACAATAATTAAGATTAATTACACAAAAGTGCACAAATCAACATATTACGACCTTTTCTTTCTTGCAATAGAAAAATTGAAGGACACTTTGCAAATTCCAAAGCGTGTTCGGAGAACGCCTGTGTCCATTGAGGCGGGGTCGGTCAGAATGGAACGCGATGCGCGCCTCTCCCTTCTTGCATGATTGGACAGCTGGGCACAGCGATGCTACACAAGCAGAGCCCGAGTGCTGTAGCAGGACCTTCTTTATGTAGCGGCCGTGGCTGTAGAGTCCGACGCGAGGCGCGATCGGCGTTCGTTGGTGCACGCGCCCCGGCGGCCACCTGGCACCGTGCCAGGGCACGGACGGACGGACGGACGTGAACATGAGACATTAAAAAAATTACACCATCTCCCGCTAAAGGGGACCATGTGTAGATGTGAAGCAGCGGGCGCTAACGCTTACACTGGCGGCGGCGTTGACGCTGGCGCTCATCGCAGCGTTGCGCAGGAGAGAAAACTGGGGAGGCGCAAAGCAGGCAGTGATGGAGCAGTGTTTCCTACTGGAACATGCCAATCGCCGCTAATGGGCAATGAGAGACAGATACTCCGACTGGACACAGAGACCCGCACTCCGCTTTTAGTTAACGCGCACGCTGCGAATTTTTATTGTTCAACAACGCACAGGAGAAATCTCCCACCGGCACCACCTTGCAGGTCAAGATCCAGTGCCATATATACGGGGTGGCGAGTGAACGGTTGTGCAGCGCGAGCAGTCGGTTTTTTCAACCAAGAAACTCGCTAGCAGACGCTGCCGGCGTCGGCGTCGCGAGGCGAGAGAGGAGGGGGTGCGTAGGAGAGGGGAGAGGGGGGGGACGCGCATGTGCAGTGGGAGTGTGGACGCCGCGGGCAGGTATGCCTATAGGAGAGAGGGGGGAGCGCAAGAGGGGGAGAGAGGGAGGGGAGGCGCATGCGCAGTGAGGGTGTGTTTGCCGCGGGGAGGGATGCCTAGAGGAGAGAGAGGGGGAGAGGAGGTTTTTTTATTTTTATTTTTTTGAAAGGATTTGCGCATGCGCAGTAAGGGTGGTCACGCCGGCACACAACCACCACCAGCGGATTAAGCTTCGCCATAAGATGCTTCACATCTAAAACTTTCGCCTTAATAACGAGTGACGAAGTCAAGTAGCGCAAATTTTGCACATTTACAGACAGCCGAACCCAAGCTCCACAACTGCTCCACCTACGAAACGACGGTGCAACCGCCATTTACCTCTACGAGATTGGTGTCGGCTGGTTTTCGTTCGAAGCGTAAGTACGCTGTCTTTGTTAATGTAAATACAAGGCTATTAATAGCCTTGTATTTACATTAACAAAGACAGCGTACTTACGCTGTCTTTGCAAAATAAAAGTTCGCCTTTCCCGACTAAATGACACTTTCGCTCTAAGATTGACGACAGAATTTATGATCAAACTTGCCAGGACGACAACGCTTTTCCGCCTCTAACCAGAGACTGAAAGGCACGTTTGAATAAGAAAATCAATTAAGAGATATTCGGAAATCGCTTTGAACCAACCGTCTTAAACACGCAAACAATTGCTTGACGTCCCAGAAATTAGCGCTACTCAAATCACTCTAAACAGGACAGCGATGGCTGTATGCGGATATTACACAGTCAAGGCGAAAGCCTTACATGCTTCATCAAACGCGAAAAATTGACCGTCGGCGTCGTCAACTCGAGTGATGCAAAAAACATGGTTGATCCCTCTGTGTTTCACGAAAGTGAAACGTATCCTTACCGAAGTAGTTGAATGTTTACTGTACATTGATATAAAAAGAGCTTACACAATGTCTATTCGTGTTTGACAGTTATAGCACCGTTTAACGTGGATGCATCCACGTTGACACTTGGTGGTACATCCGTATCCCGACGACTAACGTCTATGAGCAATGAATAAACAAACCCTTGTGGCCATAGATGCTTGTGGTAGCTGGCTGTACCGTGACAGCGGAATCAGAGAAAGCGGTGTGACAGCCAGAAGAGCGTCACTGATTGGACGCCGAATTTGGGCGAAGCGCCGACTCGCGGTTATTGAACACGACCGCCCGACCAGAGGGAAACGCAACGCGCGTCGTGTCCTTCGCGTTGGCCGGCTGCGATTTTTCGCGGGGCAAGTGTAATGGTATCTTCGACTGGTCGCCTCCGTCCTCCTACTCAAAGGTGGACGGATACGACGCTGCTCGCACTCGGAGACAGAGCATTACTGCGCGAGCCGAACGTGACAACCGCTTTCGGAGCAGGCGGACCACGTGACTACAGCGAAAATCCACTTTCTAGTCAAAGCCGTGTCGAAGCTTAGCCGAAGCTCCCAACGCTGTCAAGTTAATGGTACATTCGACTGGTCGTTTGAGAGCGCTCTGACTGTGTTTGAAAGTGTTGAATTCAACAGCTTTAAAACACTTCAACGAGAACAAGCAGTTATGCAAGTCATGTTTCTCCTTCCTGATCATGTTTTGACCTGATAATGTTAGTAGCAATGGTTAGTTGCTATTTTACGTAATTTTTCCAGCGCCTGCGGAGCGCTCAAAAACGACCAGTCGAATGTACCATAAATGACGGGTCGCCTAGGTTACCACGGCGTTTTGAGCACGTGACCAGACGCGCTCGCACTGCTCCGTCGAGAGGGCTCGGAGCAGCTCAGAGAGCTCGACGAGAGAGGACAGCGACCGAAAAGAACCAGCCGAACGCGAGGCGCGCGTTCCCTTTCAACCAGCCGAACACAGTGCCGCTCGCGAGAGCGCTTTAGAAGCGCTCCGAAGCGACCAGTCGAAGATGGCATAACTTGTGAACGCGGAGTTACGGCCACGCTAAGCACTCAGCGCGTCGCAGAGCTACCTTTGGTATGGATGGATGCTATGAGCGACGCCGACACTAGAGGTAAGGTCGCCACCTGGCAGTGTGTTAATGCGTCGACAAAATTGCACTTTTTCTATTCGAAACGCACCGAATGGGACGAACGCGTAGAAACTACGCTCTGAAGAAATTAATCATGGCTTGCACAATAATGATGCTTTACTTCACTTTAGCAAGAGCACTGCGAGAGGACAGTGGTAGATATAAAAGGCGCGTTTGTAATGCCTTACAGAGTATGTGACCGTGGCGCAGTGGATAGCGTGCCCGGGAATCTCTTCTTGCGGACCAAGAGGTCATAGGTTCGACTCCCGGTGACGGAACTTTTTGTCTTCTGATCATGTGTATTTTTTCGACTTCATTTCCGTGACGGAAATACGTCACTGAAATCTTGGTGGACCCCGGCATAAAACTTTCGTGTTAAAAGTCATATCACGCGATGACATCATCGTGACGTCACTATGACGCCACATAATGTGACTTCAAAATGACGACGTCATCACACGACATTGTCTGCCTTTTACTCGCAGAGGTGGCGGCCACCGTCACCTATAGGCCCGTGTTCCGATAACGGGGTGTAGGGGGGTCTCCTTATATGGCGGAAAATGAAGTTGTCATCATCATCATCATCATCATCATCATCACCATCATCATCATCATCAGCAGCAGCAGCATTGTCACTTTGTCAAAAGGTGGGCCGATCGCGGAGAAAGGTGCAAAACTAGGCCAGGTGCAGATTCGTTGCATTGCCTTCGATACCCGCAGGCAGTGTAAGGACCACGTTAGGTGCAGAAAGCTTTTGGAGGGGCTGGATTAGTACATTGAATTAGATGAAAAAAGAAGAAAATGGGTTTCACCTTCGAGTCCTCTTAGATGCATGCATTAGGTATCCCTGTGAGTTTTTAAGTGCGTAAGTATTTCTACGTCGACTTGAACGAGAGAGCTGTCCGTCAGACCGTCCCTGCCCAATGTATCTGTACCAATATATCTGTACCATATGAATGCGTTGTACCGAGCGGTGAAATACCAATAAAGGCTTCGCTGAATTTATTGGTTGCGGAGCAAAAGAACACTCTAGGGCATGCAAAGCCGACATGGAGGATTGTACCCATAAGAAAAATTCTTACTTTATGAAAACTTAATGCAAAAGTCGCGCTTTTGAGGTCGACCCCAGGCGGTTGCCTTCGGGTCGACCTCAAACGACCCCAGGCGCCTGCCATGGGGTCGTTTCAGACGCTGATGAACGCTAGAAAAAAGATGAAAGACGCCATGCCAATGCCGCCGGCAAACAGCGTTCGAAAACTGTACTCTTAAGCATCACGTAAAAGTCTGCCTCGGTGACGTGGTGTCTTCTTTTGTCGCGTAAGAGGGGGCACTGCCACATAAGGAGCTGGAATGCAGCCAATCGGCCACAGTCAAGGCAGTTGGGGGAAATGTCTGTGTACAAGGCCAGCCTAGGCCGGTGATGGCACTGCATCGGTCGACCAACTCAGGACCGTAAAGGGGGCTTGCGAAGCAGTCGGGAGCCTCCGGCTCCCCTTTCCCGTCGCAGGCGACGCCCTCGGTGGGCTCCCAGGATTCCCTCCCTAGGACTCTAATAAAGGTCTCTGACTGAATGAGTGCATTGTCTAGACAACTCCTAAAGCAGAATGACGTGTATTAACGCTACGGTAGCGTTGCAGTGCAGACTTTGCCCATTTCAACCGCACACATGCCCAAAACGCGTAATACTATCACGGCTGCGCTGGAACGCAAGGAGCGCTGCAAGTGCTGCTGCTGCTGCTGCTGCTGCTGCTGCTGCTGCTGCTGCTGCTGCTGCTGCTGCTGCTGTGTATGACATTCCCGCGTTACGCCGACCGGACGGCGAAGGAATGACTAAGAACAGCTTTGCTTTTAATGTGCCTGGTACTTGCATTAGGTGAGAGAAAGTGCTTCTGCTTGGAAATATAAACAAGACGGGACGACTTTTTTACGGAAGTGAAGGACAGGCGCACTGCGATTCAATGCAAGCCACTATATACTAAGGCGAAAGCCTTAGATGCCTCACCAAATGCAAAAATTGACCGTCGGCGTGGGCGTACCGCATCGGCGGTGTCAACACGAGAGATGCATAAGGCAATCTAGTGATGACGTTTCGATGACGTCACGCATCGACAGAATCTATGACGTCGATCATCATGGCGTCTCATAACGTGATGTCACATGATGACGTCATCGCATGGCATCGTCGCTTAGTCACGGAGACGGTGCAAAACAACCTTTGGATGCAGAAAGCTTTCGGAGAGCGGCGGGAGAGGATCAAATATACATACCATAATAAGTGGTGGGGTTTAACGTCCCAAAACCACGATACTATGAGGGACGCCGTAGTGGAGGGATCCGGAAATTTCGACCACTTGGGGTCCTTTGACGTGTACCTAAATCTAAATACACGGGTCTGAAGCAGTTTCGCCTCCATCGAAAATGTGGCCGCCGCGGCCGGGATTCGAATTCGCGACCATCGACTCAGAAGAAACAGGAGAAGATGGCTTTCGCCTTCCAGTCGTCTTAGGCCAATGCATGAGGGACCTCGTGAGTTTTCGAGAACAGGGCCAATTAGTGTATTTTATGAAAGCAGTTTAGTATCGCGGGGAGTCTTGCGCTTAGAACAAATTGTGAAAGATTTAGAGTACTAAAGCGACGAACTTCCCTCCCAAGTCTATTACAGTTTTCGGGAACGAATAGCCAAGGAAGCAAATGAACGTTTATTGAAGCCAGTATACACTATAACTTCGAAATGGCGTCGGTATAACTTATACAAGCGCTAGACGCATTTTAGAGAGAGCGGAACATCAAATTTTACATTTCTTGTAACCGAGAAATGAGCTGTTTGGGCACAGATACTACTAATCGTGTCTCTTTCTTTTACCGGTTACATTAAAGAAGCCTTACAGTCTTGATAGATTTTAACAGAGAACATATACCCTATACCCATCCGGATGCGTTGCTTTCGTTAGGAAGAGCGATTTCTTTATTTTATAATTAACCTCGCATTTATATTAGCAGATCAAAAGTATTTTATTTCTGAGCGGGAACCACAAGAGAACGCTATGTTTTCGGGGTGAAGTAGTGGCAAATGCTGGCTCCCCATTTGCTGCTAAGAAAGTTGGGAGCTATTCGGCTCCTTTCTTGAAATCCTCCTCGGTTGTTTATATTTGGTTGTGTGAATGCAGTCCCAGGTGTTTTTACAGAGAGAGCGGCACGTGTTCTTGTTTATGTCACTCATTTTACAGTCGCTTTGACTGACCTCTTGTGCTGCAGTGTGCTAAGGACTCCCAGCTGATCTGTCTTCACCAGTGAAGATGAAACGTTGACAAACGAGTGGAGGCTCTGTAAAAATAAATAAATAAATAAATAAATAAATAAATAAATAAATAAATAAATAAATTCTTAATAACAAGGATTCAAAATGGGAGAGACTGTCGTACGCCCAAACATGCGTAATTTTAAACGTCTATATACCTTTTCGGCGTCCGCAACAACGGCTTGACAGAACTTTACTATGCGGTCCGAGCCATTCTTCGCAAATAGGCGACATTCTGAAAATCAAATCAAATCAACTCAATTAATCTCTAGCGACCCATCGTCATCTTCATCAGCCGCCTTTTATTTATGGCTAGGGCTCCATGTTTTCGGATAAATCCGAAAAAAATCCGATAAACACTCGCCGGTAAATTTTTGGACGATTCGGATTAATCCGATAAACTCCGATTTTAAAAGGGCAATTTCAACGTTCAAAGGGCATTTTCAAAGCGGAGAATCATCAATCGAAAGAAGCGCACCTCCGTCAGCGACCGCGACCTCGTAAAGTGTGCTTGCGTCTCTTACAAGCTTCAAGGTCTATACATAATACGAACAAAGGCAGGTCTTTTGTATTCAAGTATTTGTGCTTGTATGTATGGGTTATGATAAGTGGTAAACTCGTATAGGGCAGTAACTACAGTAGAAATTGTCACCCGCATTTAAATAAAATTGAGACAAAAAACAAAACAATTTTGAACCGAACAACTCAAATACAGCTAAAGATGTCATGAAAAGATATCATGAAACAGATAAACACGTCGTCACAACATGGACCTCGGCGCCGAAAGCATGCAAACATCAGTTTTGAAAGGTCAATGTGCAAGAGGAATTTACGCAAACACAACCCTTGGTTCTATTGTTATTCATAAAGCTGAATGCAGTCGTATGCCCCAACTTCGGTTGTTAGAACATGAAGACAGGAACTGGTTCATGCGACGTCGCTGCAGCATGGTAAAATCTCAGTAAGAGTGGAGCTTTTAGGTAGAATGCCTTCCTCTGTTAATAAAAATATTGTTGGCAGTCTCGTAAGAGCTTGGGCTGCATTCACATTGGTAATGTAGTGATCAAAAGAAGAAAAATGACCTTTAGCTGTTTCAAAGTTTCGTTGTTTTGGGGTTCTCTCGTCGGTGCTGATTATTCGAAAACTATTCGAAAATATTCGGCCTTTCGAATATGTACTATTCGGCATATGTACTATTCGGCGTTTCGAATATGTAATAGACAGTAATTGGATTCGTTATTCGAAATTTTTTGAACATTCGATTCGCACACCCCTAAAATTAGATAGCCAGCACTGCAACCACAATTGTTCACCAACAATACACCCGCATAAGGTCTTTTTCAAAAGCAGTTTCCAGACCTTGCGTGGCTCTGTGATTGTCACAAACGAGCGCTGGAACCACTTTCAAAAGCGCGTCAAAACAGACGCCGCCAGCCGATCACGCGCCGCGATTCAAGGCACCAGCAACAGTCGCTCCTCCAAAGCGTACATCACCTCGCCTCCTCCACAAGCAACGCACGCCGTGAAAGCGAACACCACGCAACATCGAGAGAATTCGAGAAGCCAACGAGGCTGCCACCGGCGCGCGTCCGTATACGCAGTAGAACCTACTATAAGGATCTAGTCCGATCCTTGGCTTTCGCTGTGCTGCGCACACGTGAGTCGTATGGAATGTTCGCGAACAGCGGGCGACGACGGAGAGTCGGAGGTCCGTGAAGAGCGGCAAGAAGAGTCATGTCACGGACCAACGACGGAGGGAGCAACAACAACCTGCGCTGGAGTTTCCGGTTTCCTCGAAGAGAAACATTGGGACCCATTTCAAGAATTGGTGGACTGGACATAATCGGTGAATATTTAAAGACCATAAGTGTTCTAAAGATTTTGTAAAGCACGAGATTGTAAATTTAGCGCGAGTCCTCCTCCTTTCCCTAGCTCATTCGCACTTCACTTTCCCATGCCTTGCTTACTGTGCAGTATATGGCTGTACTATGCTTTACCCTCTCTCCTCCGCAATTACCTCCGCACCGCCACCTCCCGTTCCCGTTCTCTTGTTATACTAGACTATGCATGGATACGGTACGCTTTACCCTTTGCCCTCCTCCTCACCAGCGCATCACTTCTGCTCACCCTCACTTTCTTTTCCCAACTTAAGGTATGCTTCACTATGCACGGCTATGTCATGCTAGGAGCTGCTTGGCCCATACTTCTCTTTCCAACCCCTTGCTATGCTATACTGCGCATGGTTATGCTATGGTTCACCCTCTCACCTCCTCCTGTCCGTCCTCTGTACCACATCATCAGTCCTCCTCAGCTTCACTTCCATTTCCCATCTCCTTGAGACTTACTTCACAGAGCTATGCAATTTACCCTCTCCCCCTCTTTCCTCTCCCCATATTCACTTCACTCCTTCTCACTCTCGCTTCCCTTTCCTGCCCTTTGCTATACTACCCTATGTACGGCTATTCTGTATTCTGTGCTAAGAGCTGCTTGGATACACGCTTTCTGTGCCGCATACCCACCCAGTTTTGTGCGGACGATCCCGGAGTTTTTGGCAAACTTACAGCTCCGTTGTTAAAGCTTTTTCTGCTCCTGCCGTCGGCCCGAATGGTTCACAGGTCTTTCGCTCGCCGACTCGCGCATTGCTGTAGTGGACCTAACTTCAAGTCCCCAATCAATCAATCAATCAATCAATCAATCAATCAATCAATCAATCAATCAATCAATCAATCAATCAATCAATCAATCAATCAATCAATCAATCAATCAATCAATCAATCAATCAATCAATCAATCAATCAAACTTCAGTCCCCAATCAATCAATCAATCAATCAATCAATCAATCAATCAATCAATCAATCAATCAATCAATCAATCAATCAATCAATCAATCAATCAATCAATTACTGTGACCTGCTTGCGGCACCATTTTTGATAACCGGCGTCTGATTTATAGCTTGTGTTTCAAACACCTATGGACCTATATCTAAATATACTCATCGCCTGTTATGCGTGGTCGTCGTTCGTTAGAGGTGACCAGTGCTCCCCTCACGCTAATAAACTATTCGAGGGATCCAAGGAGCCCGGGAGGCGGCAAGGGGACAAGGCCACAAAGCTGTCTTCTAGGTGGTCCGGGCACAGACCAGCAAGTCGCCACAGTCTGTTTCACTGAAGTTATACAACCCCCTCAAAGCATCGCCTATATGCTGCTCACCGAACAGTGAGTCGTTGTATGTCTTGCTCACGCTGGTGGCAATCAGCTGCGCCATGGCCTCCTGTGCCTGCGGTGTAAGTGCAAAAAGACCGTAACGATTCCAATTGTGTCGTTCGCGACAAAAGGAGGCATGCTTAGAGTGCAGGAAGATTTCCGACACTCCCGGTAGTACCACACCAGTAGGATTGACCTCAGTATTTAATAAACGTCACTAAAGGTACCCCTGTACAGTATTTTGGAGAACTGCTTTCGGGAGCTTCACTCAATCATGTGGTGTGCGTTGTCGCCTCCTTGTTTCGACTTTATACCCCGAATTTCCGTCATTTTTGATTAATTAAGAATAATTGCTCTCATTGGCGAACATCACGGATATCGTTTTTTCATCCAGTGTTCCCGTGTATAGTAAACTTCGATGCTCTGAAAAAAATAAAAAAAGAAAGGCTGCGCGGGGTATATAACAAATGAACAGGTATATGCTGACTAACGCCACTCCCCGTCCGTCCCTCCAGTATCGACCTTATTTAGTCAAGAATTATGACATTGTCAGCAGAATGTGTCAATGTCGCACAGCGTTATAATGAGGAGCTGTGGACTGCAATGTCAGAATAAATAACAAAAAACAACAAAACAGCAAGATGATGCTGCACAATCGATCAATTTGTGTTATTCATATACAATAAATCGCATATTTGAAGCAAAGAATAAGCAAAACGTTAATCTTTATCCGCAAGCATTACCAGATGGTAGAGGTTACTTTTTCGTTATTGCTGACACAACGCAGTCAAGCCGAACCTCCCGTCAAGAAATTGACCATGTGCAATGATACACTGCACGCTGAAGTGAAACACTGCAACGATTACGTAAGCAGCATCTGTAATTCAATCAAAGCTCAATCTTCACTTTTGCTTGGAACCGCTGGACATGGTGGCAAAAACAAGTTACGTGCATCAGTAGCGTAATCAGACACATTTTAGTCTTATACATTTTATATATCTTATACATCTTATAAAACTGTTTTCAAGTATTTCTTTGTTTTTGTCGCTGAAGGGTTGTACCAGTTCGTATCTGTCCCTTTGGTTGGTCCTCGTCTGTGTTTCCCTGCACCTTTCTTTGCTGTAATGCACGAGCTAGCCATGAAACGGACCTCATAAAGCCAGATTTCTTTAAAAAGTTTCCCGGACACGAAAACAGTCGCACATCGTACATCGAAATGCTTGATAAACCTTGTGTAGTGAAAAAAGAGTGGCCTCAGCGGCATTGCGCTGCGCTTCAGCGGCATCGCCATCGGAACGAGCTCGTGGTTGCTGCGCTTGACCGAACGCTGCTGACCGCTCCCCGTTTACCTGTATTCTCTACCAATAAACATTTTAACAAGTGGTGGAGGCTGCTCGGTTACGATGGCCCTGGAACTTCGAAATCGCACGCTACCTTCCATCATGCCCAACGACGCAAACGCCGCTCTTCCAACTCCTCCAACGGCACCGCCCCCGGCACCGCCCACCCTACTCTGTGCCGGTTCCTTGCGTCTGCGAGATCCACCCATCTTCTCGGGCACTGACGACAAGGATGTTGACGATTGGATCTCCACGTATGAGCGAGTGAGTGTCCATAACAAATGGAACGACGACGACAAGTTGGGCTACGTCTCATTCTACCTGTCAGACGTAGCCAAGCTGCGGTTCATAAACCACGAAGCTGACCTCCCTACGTGGTCCGTCTTCAAAACAAGCCTCACCCAAGTTTTCGGACGGCCCGAGGTACGCAAACGCCGCGCCGAACAACGCTTGCGTACTCGAGCCCAACAGCTTGGTGAGAATTTCACCAGTTACATTGAGGACATCCTTGACCTTTGTAAGCGGGTGAACGCGTCGATGACAGAAGAGGAAAAGATAAAGCATATCATGAAGGGCATTGAGGACGACGCTTTCCAAATGTTGCTATCTAAGAGCCCTCGCTCTGTCGTCGAACTCACAGAACTATGCCAGAGCTACGACGAGTTGGGCAGACAACGTCTGCACACCCGACGTCCCCCGGCGCCGGAAGACTCTCTCTCCAGTATTGGCATAGGAGACGACCACGCTCCTCTGCTCTCGAAGATTCAAGAGTTCATCCGTGCCGAGGTCGCTCGTCAGCTCTTTTTGATGTCCTGCGTCCCAGACCAACCACGCAGTTTGGCACCAACACTCCGCGAATTCATCCAAGACCAGGTCGCTCAAGCCATTCCTCTCGCCCGTGAACCGCCGCCAGTCACCGCACCTCTCACGTACGCCCTCGACAGCATGCACTCCAGCCAGAGCCTATGTATTCACCACCGACCTTTTCGCCGCCGCCCATGCCGATGCCACTCCAGCCGCATTTTCCTGCTCCCCAGCCGCAATTCGGCGTGTACGCCGACCAATGGCGGACCTACGATGACCGTCCAATATGTTTTGCTTGCGGCGGTGTTGGCCACGTGGCGCGTTATTGCCGTCGTCGCCCAGCTTCTCCTACCAACTTTCGACGAATGCCATCTTTCACTCCTCAGGTTTCCTCTGCGCCGTCCAGCCATCCTTCCTTTTCCTTTCACCCTGATCGCTCATTCCCACCAACCCGCCGCTCACAATCTCCACGCCGTCGCTCGCCTTCCCCTATGCGTCGCCGTACCGGACCCACCAAGCAGGAAAACTGATGGCCGCAGTTCCCGAGGCACGAACTGCGTCCACGTCGCCATGCACAAGTCCTGGCCCCTCTCCAGCCAACGTCATTGAAGTGTCGGTCGACGGTATCGTCGTCATGGCACTTGTCGACACCGGAGCCGCTGTATCTGTAATTTCCGCCCAGCTGTGCCGCAAACTCCGAAAAGTTCTGACGCCATTATCCGGTCTCTCTCTTCGAACAGCGAACTCACACAACGTGACACCTCTCGCGGCCTGTACTACACGAGTCGTCATCCAAGGACTCGTGTATATCGTCGAATTTGTATTTGTCGTGCTGTCCTCATGTTCCCATGACGTAATACTAGGCTGGGACTTCCTTGGGAATAATAACGCCGTCATCGACTGCTGTCGCGCCGAACTTGAGCTTTCCGCACTTCCAAACGTTGACGCTGTCGAAACCCCCCTCCCGTATTATAAACTGTCCGTATCCGACGACACAACCGTTCCTCCTCACTCTTCCATGCTTGTGCCTGTGTCGTGTGCCGCTATTTCAGATGGCGATGTTCTCCTTACACCCTCTGACCTGTTCATTCGCCGCAAATGTTCGCCACTGCCCTTGCTCTCCTTACCAACGCCTCCTCTATTTTATCAATGCCAGCCAAATGCGCCCGTTCCAGCCGTTCACCACCCTCTCCTCTAGCCCTTTCCTACTCTCGCCCATCACCTAGCCTTCGCGTGTGCTTTGCGGTCATGGGGGAGAGAACCCAAAACGTGGTGCCTCACGACGGAAACCATATGAAGTAACTTTTTGTTCAGTTGTGTACAGATCCGTGGGGCGGCGTCTTGCATCCCTCATGTTCACTAAGTTGGCGGTCACGCTGGCTCTGTAAGGGACACGGTGTTTTGAGATAGCGCGTGCCTGTTCATGGCGCTATGCGGGCAACCAATGGGGACGCGTCACTGCGATGCTGCATTGCATGTGCTCCTTTAAGAGGTGCCACACGAGCGCTTTCAGGCGGCGGCGGCTTTGCTTCGAGCTACAAAGAAGGAAGACGAAGGAACAAATCTGACAGACACTTGATATTGGAGTGGGAAAACGCGTCTATCGCATGTCCGTGGGAAGCGCTCGGACGCACGTGTGACGCAAGCAGCCCTACCCATTATGCAGCGTCGCATCACGACCACTCCCTGAACTAAAGTGGACCGACGGCTCCCGTTGAGGAGCGAGCGTTTGCACTGGCATTGTAAATAGAGGAGACGCTGTCCTTACTCTCCGCCGTGGCGTCACGAAGACGCTCGTCCACAACACGCTGGAATGACCTTTACCTTTATTCCGTGGTGAATGCCTCGGTCGCGTACAGCTGATCGACGCCTGCCACATTTTTGACTCTCCGGCTACTTCTTTTTCTACGGGCCTCAGCGCACTCACTTCTGACCCTGCTGTTGATCAGCCCCTCCTTGACGCTTTCCACCGTTCCATCGATGCTGCTACGTCTTCTTCAGAACGAAGCCAGTTGATCGACCTACTGCAAAAGTTCCGCACTTTTGACAGCCACGCTTCTTGTCTCGGCCGCACATCGACCATCTCACACAAGATTGACACAGGGAAGCCACGCGCCTCTACGGCAACGTCCCTATCGAGTCTCGGCGTCGGAGCGCCGTGTTATTGACGACCAGGTTGCTGACATGCTCCAGCGGGGTATTGTGCAGCCTTCCAACCGTCCCTGGGCGTCACCGGTTGTTCTTGTTAAGAAGAAGGACGTCTCCATTCGGTTCTGTGTCGACTACCGACGTTTAAACAAGATCACCCGGAAGGACGTTTATCCGTTACCGCGAATCGACAACGCCCTCGATTGTTTGCAGGGAGCGGAATACTTCTCTTCGCTGGATTTACGTTCAGGGTACTGGCAAGTTCCTATGGAAGCATCTGACCGACCTAAAACAGCATTTGTCCCACCCGACGGATTATACGAATTTACCGTCATGCCTTTCGGCCTCTGTAATGCCCCAGCCACTTTCGAGAGAATGATGGACACTATTTTACGAGGCCTCAAGTGGAACACATTTTTACGCTACCTCGACGACGTAGTTGTCTTTTCCGCCGATTTTGACACCCATTTAAGTCGTCTCGAGCGCGTCCTCATATGCCTCACTGACGCCGGCCTTCAACTCAACTAAAGAAGTGTCGTTTTGGTGCCCGACAGCTCACCATTCTTGGCCACGTCGTATCGTGGGACGGCATACTTCCAGACCCAGCCAAGCTTCGAGCAGTAGCCGATTTTCCGAAGCCAAAGAACCTAAAGGAGCTTCGAAGTTTTGTCGGCTTGTCGTCATACTTCCGACGCTTTATTCGAAATTTCGCCTCGATATGGGTGCCCCTGACGGACCTTCTTAGCGGCGACAAGGACCTTTCCGCTTGGTCACCAGACTGCGACGACGCCTTCACCAAATTACGCCGCCTGCTAACTTCGCCGCCCATCCTCCGCCACTTCGATCCTGCCACTCCCACGGAGGTTCACACTCATGCCAGTGGTGTCGGACTTGGCGCTGTGCTCGCGCAACGAAAATCAGGGTTTGATGAATATGTCGTCGCCTACGCGAGCCGAACTCTGACGAAAGCTGAGGCTAACTACTCCGTGACCAAGAAAGAGTGTTTAGCCATTATTTGGACCCTCGGAAAATTTCGCCCTTACCTGCATGGTCATGCATTAGACGTCGTCACTGACCACCACGCCCTTTGTTGGTTATCCCCTCTTAAGGACCCTTCTGGACGACTTGCTCGCTGGGCGCTCAAACTTCAGGAGTACGACATCCGCGTTATTTACAGATCCGGTCGCAAGCACGCGGACGCTGACGCCCTTTCTCGCTCACCGGTATCGGATGACGGTGCGTGCCTCTGTTCCCTCGAGCCTGCACTTGCATCACCCGCCCTACGCAACATGACGGTGGAGCAACGGAAGGATCCCTGGATCAGTGCCCTCATCGGCATCCTTTCTGATCCCCTCACACTTTCACCGTCTCGTGCTCTCCGCCGCCAAGCTACCAACTTTTGCGTTCGGGATGACCTTCTTTATCGACGGAATTACTTTTCCGACGGTCGCAAGTGGCTCCTTGTGATACCCCGCCATCTCCGTGCTGTTATATGCGACGCTTTCCACGCTGACCCACAGTGCGCGCATGCAGGCCTCTTCAAAACATACGCTAGGCTTCGACTCCGCTTTTATTGGCGTGGCATGTATAACTACGTGCGGAAGTTCATTCGCTCGTGTGCTAAGTGCCAACGACGAAAGTTACCTCCCGGACAAGTCTACCCGTCACAACCTCTTCCCTGTCCTAGTCGACCCTTTGATCGCGTTAGCATTGACATCTGCGGAGTGCTACCATCAACTCTAGCTGGTAACCGCTGGATTATCGTTGCAATAGACCACCTGACACGCTATGCCGAAACAGCCGCACCTGCCGACTGCCACAGCCCGTGACGTTGGAACCTTTCTGTTGCGACAATTCGTTCTGCGTCATGGTGCCCCCGCCAGCTCCTACGCGATAGAGGTCGTGCCTTCCTTTCTGACGCTTTGAAGGCATTACTTGAATGCCTAATCGTGCACCGCACATGTACAGCGTACCATCCGCAAACTAACGGCATGACAGAGCGCTTCAACCGTACTCTTGGCGATATGCTATCAATGTACGTCGCCTCTGATCATTCAAATTGGGACCAAGTTCACCCTTTCGTCACCTACGCGTATAATACTGCGGTACAAACTACTACTGGGTTTTCGCCGTACTTTCTTCTATATGGACGAGAACCTTCAAATACAGTGGACACTATTCTTCCATATAAACCTGATGAGTCCGAAAGTACCCCTCTCTCCGAAGCTACCCGGCATGCTGAAGAATGCCGCCAGCTTGCCCGCTCTTTTTCTACCGAGGATCAGTGGCAGCAGCAATCCCAGCAACCTGGTGACCATTCGGCTCCAACTTTTCCCCCCTGGCTCTTTGGTATGGCTTCGGGTACCCGCTACCGCCCCTGGCCGCTCCGCAAAACTTGTCGCTAAATACCTCGGATCATACCGCTTTTTAGAGCAAACGTCCTCCGTCAAATACATCGTGGAGCCCATCACGCCATCGACAGATATACGCTATCGCGGTCGCGAACTTGTGCACGTCTCTCGCCTCAAGCCCTACTACGACCCAGTAGTTGTTTCTTCACCCTAAGCCGCCAGGATGGCGCCTTTTTCCGC
Organism: Rhipicephalus appendiculatus; assembly: GCA_030522465.1. Classification (NCBI taxonomy): domain Eukaryota; kingdom Metazoa; phylum Arthropoda; class Arachnida; order Ixodida; family Ixodidae; genus Rhipicephalus; species Rhipicephalus appendiculatus. Next base: position 34,370 of record JALIZH010025982.1, on the reverse strand, counting down.
GGAGGGCGATTGTAGTGAAAAAGAGTGGCCTCAGCGGCATTGCGCTGCGCTTCAGCGGCATCGCCATCGGCACAAGCTCGTGGTTGCTGCGCTTGACCGAAAGCTGCTAACCACTCCCCGTTCACCTGCATTCTCTACCAATAAACATCTTAACACTTGTTATAGGTAAGATACAATGAACACTGTGAAACGAATTGATCACCTCTTCTTTTGTCTGCAGGCGTCTTTCCAGCAACGCGCTCTCTGCAACCTGTGAAGGAAAAAGAAAATACTGGATTTCCGTTGTTTCTTTTCTGGGATAACCTGCTGAGACACGAAACGGAGGGGAAGAAAACAACTTCTGTCGTGAGGCTGCAGTACAAGCTGACTGCAGTACAAGTTTACTGAGAGAACACTGCAAGAACATGCTTCAACGAAAAAGCAGGGCGCCGTCACAAAATAACGGAGGGGGTGGGGGTAGAGTTGAAGGTGGTACCGCACGTTTAATGCTCAAGCGCGTGCTTAAACCATTTCGCATGACTATATGCTAAATGATGATGACCTATTATAGTTCAAGCCGCATAGCTTTGATCGGTTTGCTGTGGTGACTCAGTATTGTGCTGCGTTTTGCACAAGGATGGCAGGTTCGTACCCTCCCGGGCTTCGGTGTTCGCATTTTCAAGACAGTGAAAAAAAAAAAAAAAATGAAGAGCGAAGATTGTGCACATCTGTGAAAGTGTTAAATAGACCCAAGTGGTCGAAATCAGTACGAACAGTTCCAGCTATACGGCGTTGCTCCAATTTAATGCTTCTGCCCGTTGCATACCCTGAAGCTTTGTTAAGAAAAAAAGGAGGGTAACTTTTCTGTTGTGCCGTTAATGCTCCGTTTAATAGAAAAATTGCCACACATGCCAAACTCAACTCTCAGGTGTTCTATTATATGAAGCCTCACGCGTGGGTTGAATCCGCAGCAGTGTTGACATGCAAACATGTTGGTGCCTTGTTGCAGCATGTGATGATCTAACTACTGTTTATTGTTATGTTATGGTATTATATACAATTATGCAATCCTAGTGTTCCCTCAGCCACCGGTGTTGACCCACGAAAGAGCGCCGTGCGTTCTTATTTTTCAAAGTCAAAAGGACACTAAAGCAATGGTGAGACCACTGGATGAAACAATGAATCGATTCGGACTGATAAATTATTCTTTGAAAGCTCTGCTGTCGTTTATTTCATCATCATAGGTTTATCAATTGAAGTGAAAGTGATGATTAAAATGTCATTTTTAAATTTGGCAACGAAATTTCTGCGCATACTGCCACCGCGTGATGCCAGGAATTTCAGAGTTTTTGTTGAATTTTCGGCAGCATTGGCTCAGCGAAATTTGCTGAAACCTCGTACATTAAGTGTCTGGCCCACTTAGAGGATTACGTAGTTAATTTTTACTCATTAAGAATAATGCAAAACCTAGTAGACACCGTTTAAATATGACGCCACCGCGTTTAACTTCAAGTTGGCGTTGCCACCCGCATTTTCGTTTTTTCGGGTTTTCTCGCTCACCAAGCGTCTTGTTGCGGCAAATATTGTGCTTAAGTGCTGTGCAAAGTTAATTTACTAATATGAAAGAGAAAAGAATCTCTTTAGTGTCCTCTTAATGAATAATTTTCATTTGTCGCTTGATGTTGCATACTTTCCTCTTGATAACGTTAATACATGGACACAATGGGATAGTGCTATATACAACTTTAATTGCATTACTGATTTAAAAAAAAAAGATCGTGGTAATGCATAGTGTGGTAAGCTGAAATCGGGTGATGTTGCACAGGGAGCACAGAGTGTGGGCAAAGTTATTGACTGCTCTGTTTCGAAGTACCAACCACCTATACATGCCCGTAATTCAAACATAGGCGTGCGCAGGGTTCCCCATCAGGGGGGGGGGGGGGGGGCGAAGGCTCATCGCGGCGCCCCCCTCCTTTACTAAGTCAAGGTATGGGGCAGACTTTGCACCCCCCCCCCCCTCTTAGGTGACCAGATAATGTTATACGCGAAATTACTACTCTGGAAATATCTATATACGCACGCGTATTGAATAAAAAAGATGCGTCAAAATACGTACCGGTGGGTTGTTATCGCTGATATCTGAAATGGGGGGACCAAAGAGGGAAAGGAGAAACACCAAGAGATGATGAAGTTAGGTAAATCCAGTGGCTATAGACGCACGGCAGACTAGCTCAACGTGATCATGCCTACACGTAATTCAAATGACGCCATTGTTTTAGCACAGAGACACACGTACATATAACAGCATACACTTAAGTAGATGACATTTAAAGCGCAGAAAAGATAGATTTACGCAGATTAGGGTTAGCAAATCAAACAAATAACCAGGCCCGTAGCCAGAGAGGTGGAGCCCTAGAAGCCCCCCCCCCCCCCCTCCCGAATTTCTCATGGAGGGAGGTGTGTTACCGAAAATAAGAGGTGTTCTTCTGATATAGTCAAGGTCTTCAGCAACTGCCCCCCCCCCCCCCCCAAAAAAAAAATAATTCCTGGCTGCGGGCCTGCAAATAACCCTGAAAGGTTGACGCGGGTTAGGCCTAACTTTAATTTTTATCTATTCCTTCATTTCTATTCACCCATAGGACGCCTTCATGTATTACAGATGTACATGTAAAATAATGAAAATAGCCAGGTTGTCGGGCTATAGTTGGTTTGACATCATAGATCTAGCAAAGAGCAAGCGCTGAAGCGGTGCAAAAGAAAGACACCTGGACCCTTACGCATTCACCTAAGACTACTCGAAAGAAAAAAAAATCCACGCATATCTGCGGAGTGAATGATGATGAGTGGGCGAAGCTCCGGAGGTTAATCGGTAAAAACCGTGAATCTTTCGGGAATCTTGCCCAGTACATCATCAAAGACGTGACAAACACTGTGTGTATATATTAAGAAATTTTATTTTTTTCGCGAGCTGTGATTTTCCGTTTTCGTACTGGAGCCGTGTTTTCTTCGTTGGTCGTGAGCCGTGGTGGTTACCGTTTACATAAGCCATGGCTTCCGTTCCGCCTTCATTATAACGGTTTTATGGTCGGTGAAGTGGAGGGATAAGAGTTCTTGAATGGGTCGTAGCGGGAAGTTTGCAAAGACGAGATCGATGCAAGTTGCTCGGATTGTTGTGGGTTGCATGTGGTCGATCACTAGATGGCACCGCAGCGCCATCTAGTGATCATTCTGAGACCTAGAGGTGGCTACGACGCTTATTCTTCATCGTCATCAGCGTCATCGTTATGACGCATAGTGCACAGCACATTCCATGTGCTGTGCTGTGATGGCAGCGTCATCGTCATCGTCATGGTGGCTACTACGACGAGAACGACACGGGACACGCCTACGCCCTAAGGAGCTTCGCCCCTAAAAAACATCCGTTTCATTTTGTTGTTCTGCTTCTGAGGCGATGTTATTGGTTCTCCCCCCCCTCCCCTCCAGGAAGCTTTCTGAAGTACCGTGGTTTTTGTAGTGCCTCAGAGATCGGCCCACCTATGACCAAGCGACGATGCCATGTGATGACGTTACGATATGACGCCACGTTATGTGGCGTCATAGTGTCATAGCATAGTGATGACATCACATGTTTTGGCGATCTGGCAAGTGACCATGACGTCACATCACAAACCAGCCACGGTGGTCCATTGGTTATGGTCCTCTACTGCCGACCCGAAGTTCGCTGGATCGAATCCCGGCCATGACGGCCCCATTTTCGATGGAGGCGAAAAATGCTTGAGGCCGTTGTACTTACATTTAGGTGCACGTTAAAGAACCCCAGGTGGTCAAAATTTCCGGAGCTCTCCACTTCGGCGTCCCTCATGATCATATCGTGGTTTTGAGATGTTAAAACCCAACAATTATTGACGTCACATGGTGATGTCATCACATAAGCTTTTGCATCACTTTGTCTAGGCACCGCCGACGCGCATGGCCACTCTTCGTGTTTTATGAGGCATTTAAGGCTTTTACCTTAAAGAAAAAGGACTGTCCAGTCTGTTTCCGCTCACTTCTCGGATCCCATTTTGAAAAATATTAATAACCGGTCCGCTCACAATATAAAAGGCCATGTAACACCAATGAAAGCGATTATGTTTCCTATAAACAACACATACCGTACGCAAGGATTCAGAGGTGCATACTTGCACTCATTACGCGTACAGAAAGAGCAAACGGCAGCAAGAAATCTCTAAGAACCATAGATACCACCATTCTAAAGTTCTAGTGCTACGGGCAGGCTAGCCGACTTTTCGTATCTTTGTCAATGGCATGTTGTCAGTTGGTGTGTTAGATTTTCAAGGGTTAGTCCTTAGTCGTAAACAACAGTACTCGTAAAGTTAGACGTACACCAATTATACTACCCATTTTAAAACTAGCCCGCCAAGGATGAGAAGGTACCTTTTACAAAGATAGGTCCACCTATCGATACGTCGACCAGCTTGTCTGAGGAACTTTATTTATCTTCATGCAACCTCTGTAGCGCATTGCGTTTGCATCCGTTTGCGTCTTTTTATTCGCATAGACGAAGCCTAGGCGCCTATGCATCGAGAGAGACCAGATGGAGCGCAATTACCGGCTTTCATGACACCACCGCTGGCCGACAGCGTAGTAGCTGCTTTGATCTCCGGTAGGATGTGGGTCTTAAGGTAGGCGCTGAAGTCTGCAAAGAGACGACTGAGGCTCAGTCACGTTACCTCGGCGACGCGTTTTAGCTGATGGTCAGGATGACGTAACTCTTCTATATATAAAGATTAGAGGTGTGCACGGGCTCCGGGTAGCCCGAAAGTCCAAGCCCGGCGCGGCCCGCGGGCCAGGCACGGGTGGGCAGACGTCTTCTCATCTCGGGCTTGGGCCAGGCTAGGGCTACATTACTTTCATTGGGCGAGCCGGGCCAGGTTCAAAGTCCACCTTAAAATGCTGACAGCCGAAGAACGCGGTGAAGTGCATGTGCAAGACCGCTTATCTTTTTGTTTTCGGAAGAGAGAGTGCAAAATGATTATGAGCAGCCTGCCACAAAAAAGCAACGCTTAGAAATATTCAGTGACTGGAGTGACAGTGGCAAGAAATTATCACTTACACAAGATGAGCTTTGCGATTATCTACCCTAGGAGTCATCGTCCTGTCCTGCATCTGAGGTACTAAAGTTCTGGGAGAACCAGCAGTCTAAATATCCCAATCTTGCTATGTTTGCGAAAAAGATATTGGCTATTCAGGTTACCAGTGCGAGCAGTGAACGGAACTTAATTCGGCGAGATATGTGATACAAGAGAACCGCACTTCACTAAAGCCCGAATTATTGCAGTAAATCTTGTTATTTTTACACGACAACTTGTAGTATGTGCACATAGTGACTGTAATTCGTCGTTTGATTATGTTTCACTTTGATATTCTGAATAAAACGACAGATTATAGAAAAATGAGATCGTGTCTGCGCAGCAAGCCTTTATAATGTCGGGCCGGGCCCGGCATTTGTTTTTGTACGTCGGGTCGGGCTGGGAGGGCTCGCCGCTCTTTGCGCAGGGCTCGGCATAGAGTTTCCTAAAATTAACTAGAGGGGACTCTGGCGCTGCGATCGTTCAGTCACCATGGGAATGATGGGTAGTACAGGGATTTGCCTAGTCTTCGTGCTTCCCGGCTTCGAACGCACTTGTGGCTTTGTTTATTGTTGCGTTTTTGTTTAGTTTCGGATAAAAGAATGGACCGTTGTGAACTTCGTGAGCGTATTTGAATTCGTGAGCCTAAAAAGGTGAAGGTGGTGAAGCGTAACTGCTAAACCTTTGTTGAACTTTGTATTGCGGCAAAGCGAATTCGGACCACACGCAGCCAAAAGAACGAAGACTAGGCAAGACTAGGCAAATTTGTGTACTACCCATGATTCCCACGCTGGCTGAAGCGCCGTGTGTTGCAGCCCCCATAGACACTAGCGCCAGAGTTCCCTCTAGTGTATTTATAGGAAACTCTATGGGGCTCAGGCCGGCCTTCGACGCTGTCAGTGGGCCCGGGCCGGGCTCGGGCTCAGAAATGCAGCCAGTGCTCTAATAACGATACCATTGCTTTTAGCGTTTTGCTGGAGCGGTGCTCCACCCGCCAGTTTACGGCGGATGACAAGAAATGCATGGTGAAGAATCAAGGCGAAAGAAACCGCTTGCATAGCGGTGCCTTACGCTATGCGAATATTTGTCGTCCACCGTTTAGCGGCCGGATGATCCGTGCACTGATAACGTGGCCCGAGCGAATTAGCTCTGATAACTGGCGACGACAGATAGATAGGATGAGAAACGGCGTCCCAAAAAACATGACTACTAAATCGCCGCCTTTGTAGATTCACTGAAAGGTAAGGATCACAGATTCAGCCCATAGACGAGCGTCACGCGGCTGAGCAGCAGTAACCGCTCGAAGCGTGCCCGTGTGAGCGGTGGCAACATATCTCCGAGGTCATGCCTTCGCTTTCTGCATGCTCCGCTCCGGAAACAGAATGCAGGAGCCGGAAACGAGTCACGGGCGCCATGTTTTGGCATCACGTATTGCCCACTCGCCACACTGTCACGTTGTGTAGTGCAGTACACTAGGATATGCGAGACGCCGTGCGACTCAAGCTGCGACCCACTCACCTGTCATGGTGCGATAGAGCTCGTTCAGGTAATTCACGTTTGCCTCCTGTTGTTGTTTCGCCACCTGCCAGATAAAGTCATAGCATGTAATGCAAATATTCACAGTCGCCGCCGTGGTGGTACAGCATCTACGGCGCTCTGCAGCTGGCCCGAAAGTCGCGTGTGCAATACCGGCCGCGACAGTCGCATTTCGAATGAGAAGAAATGCTAGAGGCTCGTTTACGCAGAGCTACGTGCACGTTAAAGAACACCGGGTGGCCGAAGTATCCGGAGCCCCCCACTAAGGCGTACCTTCTAATCATATCTTGGTTTTGGCACGTAAAACCCTAGAAATTATGACTATTAGTACTCACAGTACTCCGGTTATAGGCATTGCAAAAGTATGTACAAGAGCCAATTAATAGAAAAGCCAAGCCTGCCACTGCATGCGGGTATGCTTAAGAAAAAAACTCACAGGGTTCCTTATGCATGTACCTAAGGAGACTTGAAGGCGAAAGCCATCTTTTTCTTCTCAGTCGATGTATTGACCCTGCCCTGCCGGGTACCCTACGAAAGCTTTCTGCACATAACATGGTTTTGCGCTGCCTCCAGGATCGGAGGCACCTCACCTGCTTTTGCACTGCCTCCGTGATCGGCCCACTATTTACTGAGCTACGATGTAGTGTAATGGCGTCATCATGTGACGTTACGTCACGTTACGTCACAGTGACTGCATGATGACGGCACACATTTTGGCGATCTGTGACGTTATGACGTCCATAGTGACGTCTTCCCGTGATTATAATTTTTTGTGTCACTCGCGTTGCCCCCGACGCCGATGGTCAATTCCTGGGCTTGATGAAGCATCTAAGGCATTCGCCATAAATTGGCTGCCATCCCGCCCTGCGAACGTGTATGTCCAGCGAAGCTGTATCAAACATCACAAATGTAGAGGGGGGGGGGGGTATGTTTTATTATTGCTTTAAAGCAGTGATAGTGATAGCCGCTTTGTGGTTGCTGTGGTAGATCGTGATTGGATTCGCGACCATTTTCAGCCAGATGAATTTGTTCCTTTCGTCCAGCATTGTATTCACGCTGTTCTCCTGCTGTCTTTATTCCGTGGTCTACCCGTGGCAGTTTTAGAATGAGATGAATGAGTTGATGGACGGATATCCTCTGAATATGTATATGAAAGCGGGAAACACACGCAGGGAGAAGGGGGGCCGTTTGACGTCATTCGAAGCACTCGCGTGAAGTGCAAAGCAGCCGCAACCTAATGTTTACCGGGAACGCGTGGGAGTGTTTTCTCATTGTTCACAGGCGCCTTTTCATCCGCATGCTGTTTTGATGCTCGTTTTGTGGTTTTCTTTGTTGAAACGAATACTGAGCTCTATGCTGTATGCCTGATTGCAAAGAAAGATATGCCTTTTGCCTTCAGTTGTTATAGGTTCCCTAAACTCAACCACCCAGAGGTCGAAATTTAGATGCGGAGTTGCAGTTGTGCACGAGTCTACAGCGAACGCGTTCGTCGGCTCGTCTGTCCACCTCTCCGAATGCCCTTCCTCAGCATCCGAGGTGAAAACGCAAGGAGCGCGCGCATCTGCCAGCAGAGGAGGACGTGAGCGTTTGTTGGTGGTGTAAGGTAACCGGCGTTTTGTGTTTACGCCGCCAAGTTTTCCGACCAACGAGAGGTATACAGCTTCGCTGTAAAAACACAAGCGACTTATGTAGTTCAGAATGGTGATAACACTGACGTTAAAAACACGCCACGTAGTGGACGTATATAATACTGTAGTCTGGTCGTTTGACATAAGTGCTGCAGAATAGTGCGGCGAAATATAATGAAGAAATGGAAACAATATGCACCTGCTTTAATTCATAATGAACTGATGGGATTAAACGTAGACGACTCCTCTGCAAGTTGCCTAAAACGTAGGATATGTTGTAGAACTACAGTAATACAGTAGGTGTTAGTCATCTTCTCCGTGCGTTTGCCAAGTCTATGTTGCCTTTGAGCAACAACCGCCGCCTCTCGTGCAACAGAAGGATTACAAAGAATCTGTGCCTGCGTCGGTGTTTCATCCTCGTGACTGCCATCAGTGTTATCTATACTCGAACAATAACGATTATTCGACAGTTTAGAACGCAGAATTTCCGAATCTCGCACGAATCGAACAACGAAAGTACATTCAGAAAACCCGGAGTATTCGCCCACGCACTTTTTATGTCACATTTAACCTAACGTATACTGTACCTAGAAATTATAACACCTTTATTGACCGGTGTCAGGTCGTGACGGTAATATCAGAAATTCCTTTCTTATTTAGCAACTAATACAGACTTATTTCGTGCGTTAATATTCTTGGAGAAAGTATGTTTAGGCATCTTGTAGAAAGGCTTTATCAGTCAGCCAACAAAATTTGTAGACTACGGCTCGAATTAGGCAATGGGGCCATCATTCCATTCCTATCACGTCTACTCACGCTCTCCTTCGTCCCTCGTCCCCAGCGTCAAAGTATGCGGTTCGTTCTTACGTTGGGCTGCCTCTGTAAAACTGTGTTGGGTTCTGTGCAATGAATTCTCGCGAAGAGGAGAGAAAACCGAATGCTTACGACGGACATCGACCGGAAGAATTTTTGCACGGCACCGATGTACACTGCGAACTCATCGTTGTGTCGAAGTGAGGACTGCCTCAACTCGAAAATGCTGGCAAGCATCAACATGGCTCCCAATCTGTAATAGATAAAAAAAAAAACAGAAAAAAAAAACAGTGGCCATTCGTCAGGTTGTTAAATTGCTACGAACTAACTATATATAAGCCAACTGCAGGATAGCTTGCTATAGGCACTAACTACGAAGCCTTTAGGCCCTTCACGCGCGATAGGTTTTTATGTAGGCGCGATCAGCTGGCTGTTTGCAAACCACTACATTCTGAGCAAAAAAAAAAAAAAAAAGGGGGGGGGGGTGTGAACAAGAAGAAGATTAATTCGTCTCTTTTTCTGCGAAGTCCTGACTTGCCACGTGTATATGACTCTCTTTTAAGAGACACGTGAACTCTCTTTGAAGATCATTACACTCTCTTCGGAGAGTCGTGGGAACCAAAAGAGTGTAAAAGAAAGTCATATGTGGCAAGTCAGCACTCCCCGAAGAGAATAACACATACTCCCTTTTTTTTAGGCTGTACTATACGCGTCGAATGTGTTCAATATACCCTGATGGCAAGGAGCTGGCGTAACGATCCCGTAACATCGCTTCTCAAGACTTCCAATAACATCACCAATAACCTCCCACGGAGGGAGGTTATGACTTCTTTTTATATCAAACAACATTGGTTTCGTTTATCACACTAGCGATGCCAACTTCTGCCTTTATATGGAAGCGAAAGAAATGCGATGACTAAGACATGCTTTCGGACTTGCTGGTACATACAAAGTAGGCACGACACACACACCCACACACGCACGCACGCGTAGCACGCACGCACGCACGCACGCACGCACGCACGCACGCACGCACGCACGCACGCGCACACACACACACACACACACACACACACACACACACACACACACACACACACACACACACACACACACACACACACACACACACACACACACACACACACACACACACACACACACACACACACACACACACACACACACACACACACACACACACACACACACACACACACACACACACACACACACACACACACACACACACACACACACACACACACACACACACACACACACACACACACACACACACACACACACACACACACACACACACACACACACACACACACACACACACACACACACACACACACACACACACACACACACACACACACACACACACACACACACACACACACACACACACACACACACACACACACACACACACACACACACACACACACACACACACACACACACACACACACACACACACACACACACACACACACACACACACACACACACACACACACACACACACACACACACACACACACACACACATCCCGGACGTGAAGGAGAGAACGAGTGCCGACCAAATGATTTATTAGGAAAAAAAAACCCTAATAAATTTTATAGTTCTTATCTGCTAACAGTGGGATTTTTCTCTCTCGGACAACGCCGCCGACACCCCATTTTGTGCGACATGGGTTCTTAAAACGGTATCGCGTAAACACAGCGTAAACAGCGCTAATATATATGCATGTGGGAGCGCATCGAAACATCTTCATTTTCACTCACAGGATGCAAGCCAGGACAACAATGTAGGCAGCCGTGTAGAGCTGTAGTACACTCTAAGCCAAAAGAGAGCAACGGGGGTATAGGGGTTCCTCCTTTGAGGGAGTAACTGCATTGCCACTCCCATTGCTCCCTAAAAGGAGCAACTGCAAGGGGATGAACCGTTACTCCCCTTTCAGTTGCTCCTTCGGAGGATGAACAGTTACTCCCTCCAGTTGCTCCCCGAGAACCAACCGTTACTCCCGCCACTTGCTCCCCGAAGACCAACGGTTAGTCTTTACCGTTACTCTCGCGTTTTTTGCTGTTACTCTCTGAGGAGCAACTGTTCATGCTTCCAGTTACTCCTAAGGGGATGAATATTTATCTCGAACATGCATTTTAGATGCTGAACACATGGCCAGAGCTCCTTGGCAGAGAACTGCTTGGGTGCTTATAACACAAAATGTAGACAAATTTAAACGAAAAGAAATGCTTTATTATTTTTTCTTTTTTTTATGCAACGTGTGGGCACACACAGAAGTAGAGTTCGCTGCACACCGCTGCCAACACCAACCGAGCGGCATAATACATCAAAGGCTTCCTGTATCTTCCGATGAAAACTGTCGAATTCCCCAGCACAGGGCAGTCTGCGTCATCATGGCAGAAACAAGGTCAACTTCTTCGACTGTGAATGCCTCGAGCTGCGCAGGGCTGTTGCTTCCATCAAGCTAGCGCCTTCGAATGTCACTGCAGGCATTCCATGTGAAGCATCTCGTTGCTGCAAAGAAAAAAAGTGAGGGTTTTTTACACGTAAGCACAGACACGCAGTTTGCACCAAAAAAGCGATCCTTTCACATACGTAACACATAGAAAAAGTTTGCACTTACCGAAATTCACTTGCCTTCTGCATTTTTTTGCACAATCGGGAACAACATTATCTGCGGTATCTATAACACCAGAAAATCATCATAGACCTGCAAAAAAATAAATAAAAAATGAAGAACATGCATCAAATATTGTTTTATTTAGTTGCAGTAAAGTCTGGTTAAGAAAAGCCAAGTGGGGAATCAGCCTAATTACGCGCAAGTGGTAAGCTCAAACGGCGTTATTGATCTTAGTAAAACGACATGATATTTCTGACGATTAGTAAAGTCAAACGCGACTTAAACGACTAAGTTTCACCAATGCTTCACAGCGCATACACATTACTTGGTGCAGAATAATAACGACCGCACCCAGATGAACCTACAGCATTTATCTGTGGCTCTGACAACGCTCAATTTTGTGAAGGTTGTATACATCATTAAAGAAAGGAAAAACAATCAGCCAGCTGCTTGAGAAGTCAACACATTGCGCATGCCGTGAAACAAGCACAACTTTGGGGGTCGAGAACGCCACAAGCAATGCTAGACTGTAATTACCTACAGTGTACAAGCATTAAATGTAGCTGGAAATGCAACGCAGTTCGTCACCACTCACACCTGCAAGTTGATGCATGCAGTCTTTTGTCCGGCGAGCAAACTGGTGCTTTGCAGATAGCTGAAAACGTCGTGTTTACGTCGTGTTTGTTCCATACACCAGCGAAATCCACAGCAGTGTTGCGCTCTCGAGAGATCAGCATACACTAAGCTACACGACGAATAAATAGAAACGCAAATCTCTGCGAAACACACGCACGAGCAAAACATGGCACATCGGCATGCCCGTCGACCACCAACCATATGAATAAGAGTAGTGCGAACGTGAACCTAGTTGCGCCGAAAAAACGTCGAGGGGGTGGCAGCACGGGCGGCAGCGCAATGCTCTTAGTGTGTTCCCTTATTTCACTCATAAAAAAAAGGTTACTCATACCATAACTAATAATTCTTCAAGCGCAAACTGCGTTTCAAAACTCTCTCTGCTACGACTATGTAGGAAATACTGATTTAGTGATCATTTAGTGAGAATTACATCGCTTGCTATGCTAGCGCCACACTTGCAGCTAGCGAGCAGATTTGTCATTATTACTCATTTTACGTTGAAGTGTACTACTAAGCTTCGCAAATGACGAACGGCGTGTCTGGGCATGTTTTTTTTCTCTCTTTTCTTGTTTTGAAAGCCTCGTCGTGCCTCGTTTTTCACGTGTTTCGGTTTTTTGATCGGCTTTGACATAGCTTTGACGACTTTCTCTGTGCTGCTCCTGGGCGTGTTTTACGAGGGAGCTGCCATGTTAACGCAAAATGTAGCGTACGCGTGTTGCGGCAGCTGTATTCGCGGACTTTCTGCGGTCAGCCAGCGCTGCTTTTGTTTTTCTGCGAATGCTAAAATAATTAAGTGTTGTGGTGTGGTGCAGTGCGGCGCAAAAAAAAAAGGACAAAAAATCTGGCCCCCTCAATATAAATGCGGGCGCTTGCATATTTGTCTGCGTAGTCCTTTGGGGAGTAACGGTTGCGTGACGAGAGCAAGTGCTGCCGTTCCTCCTTCCGTTGCTCCCTTTCAAACACGAGACTAAAACACTTGCTCCCCCGTTTTCGAACGTGTCAGCCATCTTGTTCCACTTGGTCTTTTTGGGGAGTAACTGTTACTCTAAAGGACTAAAAGCAAGCCGTTGCTCCCATTTTGGCCATTTTTGGCTTAGAGTGTATGCAGCGCATGTTCTCGTTGAGGTCCTGCGTTCGATCCCCACCGCACATGCGACGTCGGCGCATTTGCGGATAGAGCACACTTCCTACGATCCCAGCGGCGAAGAACACCATGCCTAAAGCGTAGAGCAGCGCCACCTGCGGCTCGTAGCGAACGTACTACGAAAAAGAAAAGCAAAACAAAAAAGACTGCCCAAGTGACTTCAAACCCGTAAATTGCGCTTAGACGCTAAACCGAAGCACCACAAAGAGTTTAGGAAGCCTTTTTTCTAAGTGCCTTCCACGTGTCAGAATTTTTTTAAAAATGGGGTTCACAATAGCAACATTACTGAATGGCAGGAACGATGATGATATAAAAATCAGATTTATTCTCATTGCCTGTAAATGTAAATGAGACGAGGACGGCGAATAGGTATGCAGTGATGAGATTATGGAGGCGAGAATAGATGAGAAATCTTTGAACAGGTGGTGTCGTTGAGCCAGCGTTTCGACGAGTGGTCTAGTCTCCATCAAGACAGCTGCCTTGAAGAAGCTACTACCTTGAAGAAAACAAGATCACTTTCGATACGTTGGCTCCACCGACCCCCCCCCCCCTCCACCCCTTCCCTCCGTTCAAAGGTTTCTTATGTCTTCAAGCCTCAACCCGCCTCGGTGGTCTAGTTATTACGGTACTCGAGAGCTGACCCGAAGGTAGCCATACCGAATCCCGGCTACGGCGGCCACATTTCGATGGAGCTTGAAATGCTAGACGCCCTTGTACTTAGGTTTAGGTGTACAGAGCTTCTTCGATTTACACGTCCCGGACGGCTCCGGACGGCCCCGGACACCGGCGCCGCATTCGTTTTTCTCGGGGACCATCCAGAAGCTCCGCCCACTGATCCGGGACCACTCGGATGTATGTTCATTTTTCGCGTGCCTGCGGACGGCCCGGGACTGTCCGAATGATTTCTTTCGGGCAGCTGGCAGACGACGGCGCGGTGCGCATGGCGGTGCGTCACGCGTGCGGCCATTTTAAGTTAGACACTGGAAATTGTCGACCCGTTCCCGCTCTCTCTCTGATTTTCTGTCCACTTCTGGTGCGTTTCCGGATTTCTCATTGTTTGCGCACCCAGTTTTAGTCGTCGGCGTTCTGAGCAGCGTCGAGCATGCATGTATTCCCGAAGGTCGGGCAAACATGCGCTATGCTCACCAGGAGAAATAGCGGTGGAACGCCCACGCGCGTCTTCGATGCCCCAGCGCTCGAGTAGTTCACTTACAGTAAGCTTTGGCAGAACGCAAATTCACTATCTAACTGCTGCTAAAGTCGGTATTGGGTCAGCGTTGGGGCCGGTGTCGCAGCCTTGGACGTAGCAGACGGCGTAGCAGACACCATAGCGGACGCGGCCAGCATCAAGCGCGCACGTAGCGCGCAGACGGCCCGAGGCCGGCTCGGGACTTTTGGATCACCTGACAATGGCGGCATGTGACGTAGCTACCTATGAGCCGAGGCGTCCGCGGGCCACCGGCGGCAGGTCCGGGACTTGGTAAATCGAAGAAGCTCACAGTGGCAACGGAAAAAGATTAGCACACGTGACCGGTGGCTGGAGCGGAAAAATTGCGACACGCGGCGCTATTATTCCCGACCACGCCGATAGTGAGAGTGCCAAGCACATTCCATTTTCCAAAGCAGGGGTTGCCGGCAGAAAGCACTCCAACAAACAGCTTTTTCGGGGCAGCTGCGATAAAGATACGGTTGCCTCGCAACTCCAGCGAAAAAAAAAAAAAAAAAAAAACAGGAAAAAAAAAAGAAATCATGCACATAGCCAAATCTGCCGATAAGGAATGCGCAAGCGTTTATTTAGAATGTGGGCTTTCGGATGGGCCAACAGCAAGATGGGCTGCTTTCTGCCGGCCACCCCTGCTTTGGAAAATGGAATGTGCTTGGCGCTCTCGCTACAGGTGCGCTCGGGAGCAACAGCGCCGCGTGTCGCAACTTTGCCGCTCCTGCCACTGGTCACTTGTGATAATCTGTTTTCGTTGCGACTATGCGTTAAAGGAAACCGGATTGTGAAAATTAGGGAGTTTTAGAATAGCGTACGCTAAGTTTGCGTTCGTTTCGGTCGCCCGCTATTTCATTCACTTAACCGGGGGCCTGCAAGAGGATAGTGTACGATTCATGCGCCGCGTTGACGAACGCTGACGCAAAGCTTTGCGTACGCTATTCTCAAAGTGCATATTTTCTGGAACCCTCCACTACGGCGTCCCTCATAACCATAATGTGGTTTTGCGACGTAACACCCCGACAAATCTTCAAGCCTCCATTTCCTCCTGGGCTTCTGCGTTGTTTGGATCATGGAGGCGGAAGTTCATGATACTGCGGAAAGAAACGGTGAGCTCCACCTACGTTCTGGCAAGTCTGTCTTCGGCAAACATGAATAGAAGTAAAGGTTTGTGTGGTGACGTGGTACACGCACCACGCGACTGTGGTTCGTTAGACATTAAGTGGAAACAGTTCAAGTTAAGCCGGATTACGCATCAAGGGTGAAGTACACAGAAAAAATCTCTCATTGTGGTCTGAATTTGGAGGTTTTGCTTGCGAGAAGTTTGTTCGAGCATTTAGCTACATGTCTAGAACAAAACGCAGCCGCTAATTGCGGCTGATAATGCATGTCGAACTGAAGCGGAAAGCCCCCCTTCCCCTTAAACTGATGCAACTTTGTGTGCACGCAGTAAAACATTGTAAGACTTATAGCGGGTGAGGCTGCTCTACAAAGAAAAAAAAGAAGAAAAAAAGGGCGCGTTATATTCAGCGTTTACAGGACATTCTCATTCTGTGCGCGTATTACTTCTACGTTCTTTAACCGTAATACTCTTATGTTTTCACCCGACAACGTCTGTAAAATCAGACCACGTGCTTATTGTAGAAAACGGCAACAAAATATTTTTGCCCCTTCTTACCAAATCCATGGATTCAATGACGTCGGCGTGACTGACTTTCTTCAGAAACGCTGCAGAGCCAAAAAATAAAAGAAAAGAAGAAAGGAAGGAAGAACAGGCATGAAATCAGGCAATGTCACCTTTCACGGCCAGCTGCTTTAGGGAATAGTGGCTATTATTTTATATATCCTCTTTAAATATTAAAGTCCGGACGGAGAATATTAGGTGAGAAAGATGAGCAATGGTAATTGATTAGCCATGGAATCACATGGTCAACATTTTTTACTCAGTTGTTGTTGTCTGCGCATTTCCGATTCGCTTCTTCAAACACTTATTTATTACCGAAACCCAAAACTACTTATGGTAAATGTACTCATTTTCAGACACAATAGTTTGGAAGTCATTACGATAAAGATCGCGGAATCGAATCCCGGCCGTGGCGGCTGCATTTTCGATGGAGGCGAAAATGCTTGAGGCCCGTGTACTTAGATTTAGGTGCACGTTAAAGAACTCCCCAGGCGGTCTAAATTTCCGGAGCCCTTCACTACGGCGTCTCTCATAATCATATCGTGGTTTTGGGACGTTAAACCCCATCAATTATTAACTCATTACGATATCATATTGTCACGGAGTCGTAACGTTGACGAAGGCCGCAGTCGGCGTGTCCAAGATAAAACTCGTTATTTCGCATAACTTATGGCCGGGAAACGGAAAACTCAAACCACAGCAAGCAATGCGCGCTGTAGTACACCGATATCGGAGTACAGAGCGTCGGCCGTCGACAATCTGTCAAGCGGTGAAGCACGTCGGCATTTACACATGCGCCATCGAGGATTCCAGTGTTATCGCTAGCGGCCGCGTAAGTTCCAGAACAAACTTTAATGTTCGCATTGTGCTCGTAATCTCATCGGGAGGTTCTAAGATTATCCGGATGGTTCCCAGTCATTCGGGCGCGGTTTGCGCAAGGCAGCAGTTACACGTGTAATGGGGCGGTAACATAATTGTAGAAAGAAAGGAGCCCGTGTGGCGACATTAAGACACGCTCTCATTTTTACATATACAAATTAAACATCGAAAGATTTTTTTTGCATTCATGGCCGTAGGTCGGCAGAAAAAGTGGAGCTCACTCAGATTCACTTTCAAAATAAATTTTGCGCCGAGGGCTTCCTCGGGCTCCGACTCACCATAAGTTTCTCTCAACCGCACTCACTCGGACTCTAATTCATCACTATGTTACTCACCCGGACTTACTCAGACTCAGACTCACGGCGCGATCTGAGTCCGAGTGAGTCTCAGTGAGTCGACTCACGAGCGAGTTTGCCGGCCTATGCTCACTGTAATCTTTTCATCGTACCATAAGTATAACCAAGAAAAGAGAATGCTTACACATATTGTAACGGTGGCAAGGAACGCCGCAGAGTAAAGAAGAGGAAGATCGGGATGAGAGGGGAAGAGGACGAGGAGAGACTGCTTTTTTAGATGGCGACGGTTTCAGCGTTCGAAAGGTATAGTGTTCACTTTCCGCATGTTCTGATTGTTCCGTTGTAAAATGTAAGGATTCATTTTCTCGATTCTAATCCTCCTTTTTTTTTTTTCAACCGTTTATATAAGGCTGGTGTCCAATTTAGGGTGATAAAATTGTCATGTGGCCAAGCGCCGCTGGACTCACGGAAAATTCGCTAATCGTAATAGACACATTGTAATAGAGTGGTTGTACATTAGATCCGCAATTCCATACGCTGCACTAACTCACAAGCATCGATGGGATCCGCGAGGATGAAGCGGAGAAGCCAGTTGATGACGCTGTACCAACCGGTCAGCACGGACTCATCCACGGACGGGCCCAGCGGGTCCTTCTTGTCACCCGAGGACGCGTCGCCGGGATTTTTCCGATTCATTTGCGTAGGGGGGTGCCTACGAAGCAGGAACGCTTTAGCCGCCATTCTTAGTAAGAGAAGTGTTGCGACGCGAATTCAATTCTCGATACCGGCAGCCACATTTTGACAGGACGAATGTAAAAAAGAAATAAAAAAAAAACGAGGAAAAAAAATACCAAAAAAAAGGAAAGCTGCCCGTGTGGGGTTATGTGCTCACAAAAAAAAAAAAAAAAAAGAGGAGAGAGAAAAACACTTCGGCGCGCATCCTAATGATATTCGGTATTGTGACATAAAATCAACATGATTTAATTTATTTAGAAATATGTAGCGTCATACATGACCAATTGATATATCTGCTCAAGGCCACGGCATCATACTAAGAAAAAAAAATTACCTGTCACTTTTCTTGGTGAGTCCTGACCACGTGGCCAGGACTTGCCACACACATCTTTAAACGCGCATGTTTAAAGATGCACGTTAACTCTATTATGGAAGGTGGCGCCTCCCACGACTCTTCTTCGAACGGAGTATGAAAAGAGTATACACAATCTCCAAAAGATATTGAACCTGTATCTCTAGATTTATAGGGGTGTGCCGTTGAACTGCGGCATCCAAGATGATTATCGCAAACCTTATTTCAAAAAGCCCAGCGTTAACCTCGAACTCCATTACTATCAGAGTTGCCGTTGGTGGGGTACTTTGCGCCAAATTGGCTACTTTTGGACCCCCCTTGGCGACGAAAATTTCCAATTGGCGCAATGGCTCTTTTTTAAACTTGTGGTTTCACTTATTCAAAATGGTTTTATTTATTCATCAATAGTAAAGACTCTGTTGATGATATCGCTTCTGTTCTATTTGGCTAGAAATTTGGCGATAATATCAAATGACATTACTACTTTGGTTACTTTTGGCGTGAGTTCTGGCGCTTTTTCATGTCCAACCAACGGCACCCCTGATACTATGTTAATCATATGCTGGCGGTAATCGTTAGACGAATAATTACGATTGGAGACTCACTGGTGGCGCTCCGCACTTGCGTAGGGAGTCGTGTCTGGTGTAGAGGTTCAAGACGTCTTCAGATAGCCGCACAGAAGGCGTTGAACAAAAGCTCCGACTGAGAATCCAGGAAAGCGAGGAGGCGCGCGCCTTGTCGATCTTCGTCAGCATCTTCTTCTAGAAGCACGCGACAACGTGTCAATGGCACCGACCACGGGAACCTGGTTAGCACTAATAACGAATACCTTTAAAATGGGAACAATATAATGATTTTGAAACATCCAAATACACTCGCTAAATATTGAAAAGAAAATTGCAGCTAAAAAAACAGATAGATAGATAGATAGATATATAGATAGATCGGTAGATATATATATATATATATATATATATATATATATATATATATATAGATAGATAGATAGATAGATAGATAGACGCGGTCGATGTTCCTTTGGTGCACCATTAAATGCTCTGCATTAAAAGAACCACAGGAGTAACTTGAAATACTCTTAACATTGGACGAAACGGCAAACCGTGGTATATGCAACGAGCTAATTTGACAGAATATTAAAGGAATTTTGCTCGGTTTAATTACGTTCCCTCACGTAAAAAGCTCTAAAATGTCTGCTGAGACCGTTCTGGCAAACGAAAATAGTGGCGCTTAAGAGCTAAGCATGCAAGTGCCATACGTTACATGTTTTACTTCTTGGATAATTGCGCTTTTTATCGTACGAGGACGGACTGAATAAACCACAAACACAGAGCGCAGACTAACAACTGTTTTATTTCCACACATTTTCCTGGCCTATATATGCACACAGGAAGGCATCGCAAAAACCCGATGCAAGATAAAAATATTCAAATGAGCATGCGCATAACAAAAATTATTTTGTTCCAATGAAGTGAATTTCTCTTGATGAAAAATTAATGGATGGTGCGCTGATACATTAGTCGGCATGTGCCTGTGTCATCATATAACACTCGGTTATTACTCGTTCCATTTTATCGCAAACCTGCGACAAGATTGTGGTTTTCTCGAAAAGCGGCTCACATTTACACTGCGAGACATGTGTTGCTAGATTTCCCGGATGCGTGATTATCCAAAAGCGCAATTATCCAAGATGCAACACCAACTAGCCCATGTAGCTGCTCTTAATGTTTTACTTCCGTTTTTCTAAAAGTTAAAAAGAAAATAAAGATGTGGTTGTTGATGATGATTCTTTATTACTGCTGGCATGCACCCACTACGGTGAACAGGCAGCGAACCGGGTGTTAAGTTGAAGTGGTAATGCCAATAATGACTAAGGAACAAGAAATATGTAATAAAAAAAACAACAACAACAAAAATGCTTATCATACAGTGTCCTGAACCTCGTCATGATTGGTTCTGAGATACTCTCAGTTAAAAAAAATTTTAGTACCAGGCAATGACTTCATTACTTCATGTTTTGTTCCCGCCTCTGTGTGCAGCATCTATCTCTCTCATTTTTTTTTATCGATTGATGCAAAACATTCGTGGTATATTTGAAAGTTCACGCGAATTCTCTTTTCGACGCCCCTCTTCCTACTCTCCAACAGTGCAGCCAGCTTTGAACCGGCACTGGGTTCGCTATTATTCTATTTAGACTGTTGGAGAGCTTCAACTTTAGAAGGCTCGGAGAGTGTTTACAGACAGCGGAAGACGGCAAACTTCGGTCATTTTCAGTCTGTGGCTTGTGTTGCTCGGTTAGACGGAGGGCGGGCGCGTTTACAAACTTCGTCCCGAGTTTGAGGCATTATAGAACTTTTGAGTCTCATGGGCGTGTGCCGTTCCACTGGGACCGGACAAGGAAATGTCGGCAGAGCCCTATGCTTTGCATCTCCCACCCCCCCTCCATTGCATTCATCCTCGCCTTTCTGCGGATGTCGCGCCGTCGAGAAAATTGCATCCGAGAGACGGGCTGCGGCTGAGAGAGTCGCGTCTCAGTTCGCCGGCCCAGAGGGGGCGTAATATAATATCTTGTACGTATATGTTATTTGCGTCGTAGTTTAATTGTCTTGTTCTGTGGCTGTGTTTTTTTTACTTTGCTGCGGAATAAGGGAGACTCAACCGCCAGTGTTTGTGCAGAGAGGAGGGCGCACTCCCCAAAGCGCAAACTGAGACTTACAATGCAGCTCAATTTCTGCTGGTCCAGTTTTTTCTTTTTTCTATTAGTTTGCCACAGCTTTGCTTTCGAGACACTGCTCAGTTCATTTTTAAAATGTGTCGTTTAAAAGACGTTGGTATCTTTGCATGGACCCCAGCTGCTACCCTTTTACGCAGCGTGTAACGTAGCTAATGTTATCAGACGTGGAAAAAAGAAGCACATATAGTCTAAAGTCGACTCGTATGAATAAATCGAACTGTTAGTCTTAGACCCCATTCCAAAGAGAGAAAAAAAATTCCCCATCTCCCGCTAAAGGGAACCATGTGTGGATGCGAAGCAGCGGGGAGATAATTAGCTTGAGCGGGAGGAACGTCGCCGCTCTCATTTCACGGCAGCGGTCCGAGCGCTCATCGCGGCGCTGCACAGGAGAGAGAATGAAGCGCGCGCGCTCCGTCATTTTCATACCGCGGAACTACCGTGGCGCCCCCAGCGGAGTATGCAGCTGTCACAACCACCTGTCGTGCGCGCCGCTCCGTACAGAATTCCTAGAGGAAAGGACGGGGGGAGGGGGGGGGGGGGGGACCGTAGGAGAGGAGAGAGAGGGGGGAGGGGACGTGCATGCGCTGTGGGGGTGTGGGACGCGGGAGCCGCTCCGTAGAGTAGAGGATTCCTAGAGGAGAGAGGGGGAGAGGACGCGCATGGGCTGTGGGACGCGGGCGCCGCTCCGTAGATTAGATGATTCCTAGAGGAGGTAAAGGGGGCTGAGCGTAGGAGAGGATCGGGGAGGGGACGCGCATGCCCTAGGGGGGGGGGTGTGGGACGCTTCGTAGAGTAGAGGATTCCTAGAGGGAGATAAAGGGGGTGAGCGTAGGAGAGAAAGGGGGGAGAGGACGCGCATGCGCTGTGGGACGCGGGAAGGAGGGACGAACTAAGCCCCTTCCAAACACATGCAAGCAAGATCAAGGAATGGGGGTCAACCTGGGCGACAGACACCACCTGCCTAGCCATTGCTAAGCAGCCTCTCTGTGCTCTCGGCCATGAGTCAAGGAATGGGGTCAACCTGGGCGACAGACACCACCTGCCTAGCGATTACTAAGCAGCCTCTCTGTGCTCTCGGCCATGACTCTGATGATTGTAGTAGGGTTGACGGCCTTCATATTACTACAGTGTTCTGGTTCGCATAATGGGTGCTTGCCTACTTCATGAAAGTGGCCGGACGCGGGACGGCGGACGCGGGACGGAGAGAGCCCCGAGCATAAGATGCTTCGCATCTAAAAAATCACGCCGTATCCACGAAGTGAATGATGATGAGTGGGCGAAGCTCGATCGTTTTCAGCCATGGCAGAAAGAGAATGTGTGGTCTGGAACGCGCCTTATACTTCATAGGTCATCAGCGTCATCGTCATCGTTATCACGTGTAGTGGGTACATTCCACTATGCTGGAACGCGCTTATACTTCATCGTTATCATGTGTAGTGGGTACATTCCACTATACTGCGTCATCGTCATCTTTATCACGTGGAGTGGGTACATTCCACTATACGTGGCTATCTACCTACCTACCTACTACTACTACTACTACTACTACTACTACTACTACTACTACTACTACAACTACAGAGGAGGGACAGACCCACACCCTTAGGAGCTTCGCCCCTAAAAAAAAATCACGAAAACATGAAGGGCTGATCGCATAACCAAACTTCTGTAAACGCAAAGTCCAGTACGGCGGAGGCACTTTGTGAATTTGCACAAAAAAACACACGAAGTCAGCAATTTAATAGGATAACGTTATCTTATTTTATGTACACATAGGATGACATTACTCTGGAGGACAAATTTTTATCTATGAGCTGGATGCACGCGTTTTTTAGAGACTGACACATCCTTCTTTTTTTCCTTCGTGTCTTTGTACAGTTTGCCAAACCTAAGTTCGAACTAAAAAGTTTCTTTTTTTTTTGTTCGAACGGACTATACTTGAAATTGAAATTAAGCAGAAAGAGACAAGAAAGGAATAAAGCGTCATCGGTGGTGCTCTAATCAGGTCGAAAGTAAACGCACGCACAGTTTATTTGAAATAGCTTTTTTGAGATCTAACTTTGTGGGCTCGCTTAGAAAAAAAAAAAAGGACAATGAAATCCCTTGCGGCTTGTCATTTTTTTGTTCGTGTCTTTGCCAAATACCAACAATTGTAAAACTAATCAAGGCGCATTACCGTGCCTGAAAGTGCACACTAAAATAATTGATGAGTTCTCGACTGTCTTCGACATCAAAAAAAGTGTGACAAACGTTCAGTGTGTGAATTTATTGAAGGGATTTCGATCTTAAGAGAGATTTTAGGAGCACGTATATATAGGTTTGAAGAAGTCTGGGCACGTTATAAAACGTGGGCATAAGACCACTTCAGCGAGAATTCAATTCCACCGGGATGAACTGCGCAAATGAAAGAGTAAGAAACCAAAAATCAATAAAATGAACACCTTTATAATGCTTTGCTGCGCAGCGCAGGTGCAGTAAAGAGTCCAATAACGTCCGCTCGTAAAACAGTCGAAAAGAAGTAGCCACGTTTGAAACCTCAATTTCGCAGCCCCGTACCAAAATAAACGGCCTCTGGAGGTTAGGGATATTGTACTTTGTCTAACTATAAGCAGTAAAAGGTCGCTTACTCCAATTTACGGGCTATCTTCGGCCGTTGGTATAACCTATGAGCCACAGTTTTGCGGACCAGGACTAGCATCAATACTGGATATAACTGCTGTACCTCCCTGTTGAATTTGCTATATAGACTCAGTGCACAGCAATATATTGCTATGGAAGTTGAAACCCCTTTTCAACAGAGATGCCCCTTTATTGGCTTTATTGGGTCGTAGAAAACTTCGTCCACGTGGGGTTATTTACTGACGAAAATGGCCGAATAACAGGGCGAAAGTATCGTTGAAATGAAGGCACACGAAAAAAAAAATCAATACAGAGAGGTGGAGGCAAAAGCAGTATTGGAATGTTGGGAAACGAAAGAAAAGAAATATGTTTAAATTGAGGAGGAGGAAGGAAAGGGGAGAGTAAAAATTAAATCGCAAAAGTACGTTGCTTTCTCGAAATACGAAGTGAGTGCTCCGATTTAACGGGGCATGTTGCTGAGCTAGTTAGTTCATTACTTGAGGAAAATAGGGGCGGTGCTAAAGGGACGGGGACAAGGTGAAAGCACGAAAAGGCACATAAATGGCGCGCGAGTACGTCGATTCGTGTCTTCACTTTGACCTCGTCCTTTTAGCGCCACACCTATTTTTGCTCAGTACTTCGAAGTAGCGAACTTGATTCAGAAAAAAAAAGTTACATAGTGAGGTGTTATACTTGGCAGAATCACGATATGATTATGAGGCACGCCGTAGTACAGGCTTGCGAGTTAATCTCGATAACCTGGTACTTTTTTTCAGCGTGCACCTAAATATAAGCACA
Organism: Rhipicephalus appendiculatus; assembly: GCA_030522465.1. NCBI lineage: Eukaryota > Metazoa > Arthropoda > Arachnida > Ixodida > Ixodidae > Rhipicephalus > Rhipicephalus appendiculatus. Next base: position 9,511 of record JALIZH010025982.1, on the reverse strand, counting down.
CGGGTGTCCAATCGAAACGCGGCCGCCGCGACTGGGAATCCAACCCACGCCCTCAATCTTAGCAGCACACTGCACCTTAACCGCTAAGCTATCATGGCGGTTTGCTAACTGATAAGGAGCAAAGCACATTTCACGAATTGGAAATGCGTTCCCATGAAGCAGTATTTAGAGGAAGTAACGGGAGTACACGCTCGTAACAGATCCGTCTTGAAGCACGCCGCGGACCCGTGGGCCGCCATTATACTGAACGGAATGGCTTTGAGCACACTATATAGCTAACTGTAGCAGACAATCCCGAAGATGTTCTCGAATGTAATCAACATTGCAATGCCAACAACCCCCCCCCCCCCCCCCCAAAAAAAAAAATTGTAAAAAAAAGAAAAAAAGAAAAAAAACGACTACGAAGCACTGATGAGTGGAGAGGGAAAAACAAGGGTATGCCTTTACATTAGTGCTTTCCACCACCTTTTCTCTATTTACAGTGCTGTGATTTATTTTTCAACTGTATTGTTATCGCGTGTTGTACTGCTACGCTTCCTGACGACCTCGGAAGATACGTTCATAGCTCTGGCCTTCCGGCTCAAAGCTGGACACTGGAGAGTTAAGCCTAGCGTCCTTCGTTTTGAGCTTGGTGGCGACAGACTCCTTACAGCGATAACGATTTATTGTTGTCACTGCTGACGGGCGCCACGACAGCGTCTTTGGTAACTTAACTGAAGACCAACCGCAAGGCAGTTCAGCTGAGTATGCACCTACGTATCTTAGAGGTAATATACAGTTAAAACTCGATTTATATAAACCCGATTTAACGAAAGTCCCAATTTAACGAAGATACCCTGATTCCCCCGCAGACGCCCATAGGGTCCAATGTTTTGACTAACTCGAAATAACGAAACAAATTTCGTGATCTGTCCCGATCTAACGAACCTTTTTTCAAAAAATGAGAAGAAAAATTTATCATTTTCGGTCTGTTTTGTAGAGAACGCCCCAAAAGTTATTGATTGCGAGCCAACGGCAACATCGCGGAGCGCCTTCGTCCAATTTAAATTGCCCGGCACAAAAACGAATAACTTTGGGTTGCATTTACCAGATGGCGCCAGCAGTAAAAAACGTTCCGTGTCGCATGCCTCAGATGGCGCGCGCCGCCGCCTATTGACAATGGAAAGTTGAACGCGCGCGCTATAGAAATAAGTAAGAGACGGTTAGAGTATTGGGGGCAAAAAACTGGAAAGAAGGGACAAAAAATAAATAGTGGGAAAAATAAGTACATTCTGCGGTAAAGGGCAGAGAACTGGGCTATGAATTTGCGTTTTTTTTTCCTCCTATGATAGATGTAATCGAAATACACAATTAAGGCATTAGGCCAACTTAAAAAAAATGAGAAAGACGAAAAAGTTGTTTTTCTTTATTTATCGAGCCTGGTGGCACACCTGTCACCACCCCGTTATAAAGGGGACGCTCATAGCATCCATCCATCCATCCATCCATTCATCCATCCATGTTCACGCCGCCCCTCTTCTGCGGATATTCCTTCGTGCTTTTACCCTTCTTTCACGAACTTCTTTTTGAGCGCCCGTTGTCTTTGTGAAGCTTAACTTGTTAAGTCTACATTTAGTCTAGCCTGTCTAACACACGAGGGGCAGAAGACGCGCTGGACGCACTTAAGATTTACGAAAAATCCGCGCGGTCGTTGCTTACGGAACACAAGCAAGCAAAGATCACCGACTTCCTTGCTGGGAAATAAATTTGTTGTCCCCTGTGGCCCTTATTATTGAGATAAAAATTTTATTGCGATAGCAATTATATGGACAGTCTCGGCTGATTTTCGCCGTCGCCGTCGCCGTCTGCATGTCGACGCCGTCATTCCAGACCACCTTAAGGGGGGTTTGAACCAGCGACCCCTCGCTCCGCAGCCTGCTAGCCAACACAGCCACAGGTCATGCTCGTGCCAGCGATATAACGGCGAGCTATTCATATGCGCCATTTGCCGCTCGCGGTACGCAGATCTCGACACATCTTGAGCGTGTTTTCTATCCACGACGCTTTTACAGTTTCTTTCAAATTGAAAATTGCCCTTGAGAGGCGCACGAAAACGTGGCTCCCTTCTGTACCTCTCATGATGTAGAATGAAACAAAAAGAACACCGGGCACGCGTCAGACGCCACCGCGTGGCAGGAGACGCAGAGGGGTCATTCCGCGTGCCGCACTTTAAAAAGAAAAAAGAAGTGCCAAACAGCGTCGAAAAGTCATATAATTATATAATCAATCCTTGGCCAATCCCCCCCTGAGTGGGTATGAGCCATGTCAGAGGCAACAGTAACAACAGTGTCGGCTTCTGCATTTGTGGACACTCACAGCGCGTCGCTCAAATACAAATACGTAACAACTGCGACAGTTGTTAGTTCACGCTTGTCCTATGCGTCCTTTTCGAGCGTCCGCCTTTGTGCTGCGGCGGCGCGTTGCAAGTATCGAGCTGCTTGTCGTTCTTCGTGTGACAAACTAATTTCTTGCTATCGCATTCATTGCTTCGCCCTAGTGGCGAAACAGTGACTTTTTGTTGCTTCATACACCTTAGAGGTGTCAGTCGTTTCTGAAGGGCGCAATTTCATTTTTGGCGCACTTGCGCTACGGAAATACAATGCCACGGTAGCTTTTCGGATGCGGTCACACTATGTAATCAAATGTACCGAATGAAGTGACCGCGAAATGCCTCATTCGATTTAACGAAGTTCCCGATTTAACGAAATAATTCGCGGCTCCTCTCAATTTCGTTAAATCGAGTTTTAACTCTGGATAACACAGTGTACGTGGCTAGTACTCTCGACATTACTGTTATCGCTATCATTTATCGCTGTGAAAACAGTGATGAATAATAAAAGCGATCTTCCGATGATCGCCTTATGTAAGTAGCAACGTTTCACAAAAATAAAGCTGTGGCTCGGGAATGGGCAGTCGCGGAAATTTGCGATCTGATAGGAGAAGGAAAACGCTTTATAGAAAAGCGCAGTTCTGTTGGTGTGTGTATAACCACTTGCAAGCTGCCTTGCGTGTCCAATTGACAGTGCTTTGATTAACAGCACACGAGATCCAGCGTGCTTTTCTTTGTCAGCCGTCACCAAGCAATCGCATAAATTCCACTTTGATAAATAAATAAATAAATAAATAAATAAATAAATAAATAAATAAATAAATAAATAAATAAATAAATAAATAAATAAATAAATACAGAAATCTCCTTGCGAATGTGCGCAATACACGTGCTGCGCAACACCTGCAAGGAATATATATAGTTTCTCAGTAGGTGCTGCAGCGTAGCTTGTCATATTTGTATAACCAGATGCTTTGGGGTACCTTCGTATTTTCAGGTCAGCATTTGCGTGCGAAAGGTTAGTGCGTTGCATGCAAAGAAAAATGCAAGTGAGAACACAAGTTTTTTTTTTTTTTTGTTTCAGTTTGTCTACGCCTCATTCATTTTTTCCTTTCTTGCCACTGCGGTACACGTGCGATGCATCTCGAAGACGTCGAAAACGACGAGGAACAGCTTTCAATGACGACTACTATTCGCTAAAAAAAAAAACATGGCTGATCCCTCTGTCATAGGAATCCGTTAAACACGAAAGTGAAACGTGTCTTCGCAGAGGTTGTTGAGCGCTTATGGTGCATTGTTTCGCCACAAGGGCAAAGGAATGAATTATGTAGCAACAAATGGTAATGTCACGCGAAGAACGGCAAGCAGCTCGAAACTTGCAGCTCACTCCCCAAGCAGAAAGGTCGCACGAAAAGAACATACACAGGACGAGCGTGAACTAACATCTGTCACAGCTCGACACTTAAAGCGTGCTGCTCAAACACAAAGAAGGATGCGCGAAACGAGCACACAAGTATACACAGGACGAGCGCGAACTGACAATAATATCTGGGTATGATCATGAGAGACGCCGTAGTGGAGGGCTCCGGAAATTTCGACCACCTGATATTCTTTAACCTGCACCAAAATCTATGTACACGGGCGAGCGCGATAACTGAAAACTGCCCCAGTTACTTCTTTGGGTCTGAGCAGTGCGCTACTTTCGGAAACACGGCCGCTGCAGCGAGCGAAGTGACCTTCGTGCTCTCTGGAACTTCAACGTCAGCACAAGACGTACAAAGCGTCCCGATGACGAAATAACTGCACGCGCATCGCAATGCACGGAGCGATGCGCGTGCACCTTTAAAGGGACCTGCAACACTTTCCCAAATAGCCATGGAATGGATTCACTAAAGGAGCTTTTTGCCTCATGAATTCACCACCACAAAAATTTTCAGAATCCGTCCCGTACGAGAGGAGTCAAAGATTTGTCGCACGCTGCAATTGCATTCTCTCTTTTCTCTTCCCGACGAAAGCGCTGGAAACTAAGCAGGGAGGGATGGCACGGGGGAAGAAAATATGTCAGGCGTGCCTCGTGACTTTTAGCACCTTTTCTCTTCTTATTTTTCATCGAATGCGCGGTTCTTCAGTGCGATCGCACGCGCACGCGTGGACAAGTCGCGGCCTCCCGCGGGGGCCCCAGTAATGACCGAGCGCGCCATGCTCAAATCAGCCAATGACTGATACTTGGCCGGGGACGTAGTGATTTTTGAGCCTGTAACGCCATTTGTCGGGAGAAGAGAAAGCGATTTTCAGCTGACTTTGAGAATTTATTGTAAATTCCAGGCCGCATGCTGCGCTATAATATTTGGCTGGCGTGTTCTGGGAGCCTCAGCTACCGATCGGCAGTGTTTTCTGCCCATGTTCAAAAAGTGTTGCAGGGCCCCTTTAAAGCACACCCTCGCGACCGTTGCTCCATCTCACTACACTCTTAATCATGTCCTGCCTAAAATGTCAGTGTATAACCCGGAAACGAGACGAAAAATCTAACGCCTATAGACTGTTTGTTTAGCCGGCACAACCTCTCGGCCGCGCTGCCCGTAGCCGGCACCACCTCTATAGGCCGCCCTGCCCGTAGCCGTCCCGCTGCGTCGTAGTTTTCTCAGCGGCTTATCTCGCAGGCGGGAGTCAAATAGGCCGGAGATTTTTCGTCTCGAATCCCGGCTAGTTAGAGGGCCGACTATACAGATGTCCGAGCTACGGTGTGCGCCAGCTACGGTGCGTCCCAGCTATAAGCGACGCATGAAGCGGCGAAACAAAAATTAATTTTGTCACCTTTAACTGACTTACCGGGGCTGTGGATGCTTAGACACACATTTTATGACATACATAATGTATACACACATATTACATTCAGAAATAAATAACAGAAGATTCACAACATACACACGTGGATTCGACCTCGCGATCATTGAATCAGCAAGCGCGTACGCTAACCACTACACCACATCACGCCACGGCGCGGAGCATAATAGAACGGGGGTTTCTATGCACCAATGGATCGCTATACGCTCTGGTGTATTAGTGCATTGGAGGTCGCTATTATTTATGCAGCGTTCAGTGATACCCAAGCAGACATATTTTTAATGACATTCGTGAAAATATATGGGGTGTCACTCAAGTTATTGCTGGGAGCATGCTTGAAGCGAACTTGGTATAAGATAAAACTGTGACGCATGTATTTGGCACTGGTGCCTCAGTGACATTTAAAGAATCTTGGCGTGCATAATACCCGAGTTCTACTCATGTTAGCCGTCAGCCTGTTGCCTTTCGTGCATTGGACGAGATGTCAACGTCAAGATTCGTTCGCCGGGGAACGTGAGCTCGCAATAAATCCGCGCCAACCGCAGAGAGACGTAGCCGATTACCGACGGAGAATCGGCTTGTTGTAAAGTACCGTCGCTGGCCGCTTCACCGCCAACGGTTAACGGGCCGGTAGCCGATATCGTCAGTAAGCCTATTCACTTTATTTCGAAGCCGTAGTCGACGGTGCTTCAGAAAAAAGTGCTCGCGCTCGTTTACGAGAATGTTTTACTGGTTACTGTTGTTGGCTCGACCCTCACTGCGTAATAGTTACACTCTGAGATGAGCGTGCCCTGATAATCGTGCTATTGCAGGCCATATAATATGTGATCACGCCCGAGCAAGTGCGGTGCACCGTGCACGCACTACAGCTGAACTTCGCATGTCAAGGAACTCATCTTGGTTCTAAACTTTGGACAGTGCACGACGCCTTCCATAAAATGAATGACACTGCTCCAACAAACATAATTTTGCTACAAAAGAAAGTGTGGCGCACGTTTGCGTGTACCAAGGAAGCGAGGAGCTGGCGCTGATTGTATGCTGCATCACGGTCGCTCGGCGGAATGCGCCCCGGAAGAAATGCCGTTTACGCCACTCGCGCGACAGACTTGACTCGTGAGGTGGGCTGTCCACGCTGGAGACACGGTGCCTCGCCGTTCGCCGCTGTCAGGCACGCAGTGCGCATGCGGGAATTTGCTGCTAACATGGACTGGATCTTATATTCGGCAGTACTTATCCCAGTAATGTTTGCGACGTTCTGTTACGACTCCATCAGTGGCCATATTTTTGAGAACATCTCGATTCACGCTGGTATACCGGTCCCACTGCGCAATTTAAATCACCTCAGACTCATCTTAAAGCCGAGATTGCGCTAAACGCACTGGACAGACAGACAGACAGACAGACAGACAGATAGGCAGACAGACAATGAACTTTAATTGATCCTGAGGAGTTACTGACAGGACCCCCCTAACGGGGGGGCCGTTGTAATATTGAATCATCCACACACTGGATGATTCAATATTTTTCACCTAAGTTTAGTGCAACATTTTCTGGAAGCGCGAGTCCATGCAATATACTAAGTAGCATTGGTGCGAAAGTCACCTTCATGTGCATGTTGCCTAATTGTATACAAGTTTCACCTTTTAAATATTTTTGGCACAGTTCGCCACGATTAATACGCCTGTACACGCGAAATTTGCGAGCTGCATCCCCACAGCTGCATTTGTATGCGCACGCATAGGCGTTCGCAGGGTTCCCTTTCAGGGGGGGGACGAAGGTTTGTTGTTCTAGAGTGCGTTGGTAACTTTCTTGTTCGTGTTTTTTTTCTTTTTTTTTCCTTTTTTTACGTATACGAGTACTTATTGGTTCATGCGAGGCTGATTGAGAGTTGCGTACAGCTCAAATCCACAGCGCTATGTAGTGATGCACTAATGAGAAATGGTTCCGAAACCATCGGGTCGTAGCTATATGCAGATGCTGCGGGACGATGTATGATGCATGAAGGCTACGCTACATTTGATACAAAGCGGTTCTGCCGCCATGCAACAGTCGTCGCGAGGAATTGAAGCTGCTGAATTATGCCACATGATTGCAAGATCAGCAACGTAAATTGGCCACTTGTCGAACAAGAACACGTTCAACGGGTGGCGACCCCCCCCCCCCCCCCCCCCTGAAGGACAACATTGCGCACGCTTACTTTATACATCCACAAACGTGCGCTCTTGGCACTGGCACATACGTTCGAGGGGAGATTTCAAGCTTGTATTATTGTTTTGCAAGAAGCATCCGCACTTAGGCGTCGCTTGCCGCGGATTTAAGAGGAATCGTAGAACGTCTTTGGGAAAACTAAGAGCATGCACCCCGTGGAAGCTTTCCTGCCCGCAGTTCATTTCACTTCGCATGGGATATTGCATACAGGGTCGGCTAACAAATCGAGGTTACGAAGGATGATCTTCATGACGAACGATGAACAGTGATGTCCAAAAAAGTCGATCAACATGTGATGGCAGCAATGCCATGGGGAAGGCCATTCCAACCCACTGCTGTGCGAAGAAAAAATTGACGTAGCGAAATGGGCAGCGCAAGCACATGCGGCGTGCAATTTCATGGGGGTAAAGGCCGTGCGGTGGGACATGCGCGTCGGTGAGATAATGTATGGCATGTGATTAAGAGAGATTAAGAAAATAATCTATGAAGCAAAAGGAGTCTGGTGATACGGCGATGTACAGAGATATCAGGAAGTCCAGTTTCGCCTTTGAGGGATAATATTGTTGTCATATGAAGAAGGAATGGACCTATAGTGGCATGATCTCAGCAGTATGCAAGTAAAAAAATGAGTTAAAATGTAATTTAATCATTCAAATGAAGCATTTACAATTGAAATTAATGAAAACGAACAGGAACTGAAGCAAACAAAGGTATGGTATGTTATTTGCAGCCTTGGCAAAAAGAAGTGTTTCACACTCGCTCTCATGGTTGCGAGCGGCACTAACACTCCCAGGTTTAAACGCAGAAATACCCGATATAGTGGACGGGCAGACGGCCGCCGCCGTAGCTCAATTGGTAGAGCATTGAGCACGTTATCTGAAGGTTGCAGGTTCGGTCCCTGTCGGTGATAAGTTCTTTTTAATCCGCTTTCATTTTTCAACATTAATTACATCATTGCTACCGTACCCTCCTTGGCTTCATTTTCTGTTGGTTTTTGTTAAGGTTGTGTCAAAGAAACGGGCCTTCCAATCTCGTCTTTCATTCATTAACCATTGACACGAACACAGAAACTGTCAGCCTGCAGCGTGTCTAGACATGTAAATAAAAATGATCACCTTTGTCTTCTTTTATTTTTTAAATTTCAGTTGAAGTCTGGTGTCACTGTATATCTCTTGCCCATCGGAATCATGTCGGTTGACAATTACTTGGCAGATCACGCCAGCTGCATAGTTAACAGATCCCCCCTGTGTCCAGCCAGAATAAGCATGCGAGAAACAGCTGCTGTCATGTGTAGAAATGTTTATTGTAAATTGTACAAACAACGCCAAACGTAATGCACAGTACTCAGGGAAACAACACAACCTTTCCATCCGCTATTTTTCGGACAAATGTATTCGGACGCTTATCGAATGCCTTTGACCTTTTGGATGACCTTGAGCAACTTGCTGCCTGCAAGGCACCTTGGAAACAACTCCGTGTTTTTCATGACGCTCTGAACAAGACCTAGCGTCTGAGCATATGCACTAGGATATGTAAGATCCTTGATATAATAAGTTGTAGAACATAAGATGAGCGCTTTTTCAAGAGAAGTGTCAGCCGATAGCTTCAAGTTGCCTTCCACTTCACCGCAGTAGAGCGCCTTATTGTCACACCCTCAAAACATTCTTGGGCCAGGTGACGGGCCGACTTAGGCGTCTCATCCTGAACAAAAAAAGAAAAAGAAAAACAAGATGACACTTTGGACGTTATGTTGTCATATGACATGGCATTTATCCTCATACCACAAAAACTTGTAGCTTGTAAATAGCTGTTATCAATCTGTCACACACCTTAACTTTTGTGTAGACAGAAACCATCACACGTTAAGATATACATTTTTTCAAAAGCTGCGAATCGAGCTTTCTAATAACATTTTAACCTAAACTTACCACAGTTATCAGTGAAAACTTCGCATTCGTTGCTCTTAAATACTTGTCAATTTCGACAAAATCTGTGCAAGCGTTGTAAATCTCACTGACAATCAGTCGAACTTTCTCAAGTTTCTTCATCAAAGTGTCAACGTCTTCTTTGAAACGTCAGCTGCAAGTAAAT
>JALIZH010025981.1:0-19229 GCA_030522465.1 Rhipicephalus appendiculatus | reverse complement strand
TGACTCCAAAGGAGCGCTACAAATGATTAAGGATTTTTATTTTCATATAGATGATAGCATAATATATGAAATCTTAAAAACAATTACCATCGGTAATCTGGACGGCCATGAGATATGTTTTCAGTGGCTTCCAAGTCACGTGTGGAGTGATGGGAAACGAAAAATGCTTTGAAAATTAGCCACTGTAGCACACAAAAAAGTTCACTTGACACCAGTGCCCGTTTATTTCTCAGAAAGCAAGAAGGTTCTTTCCGAACTGCGCCACAAATTGTGCAAAAACGCTTGATTTGACGAAAATACAAAGTCTTCACTCTTATATCAAATAGATCCGTCTCTCCGATTTACACCTAATCAAAAGATTGATAGACCATTTGACACACTACTGCACCGTCTACGATTAGGTGTTGCATACACACCTCACTTCTTATGCCGCATAAAAACAAGAACGTCCCCGCACTGCGACCACTGTGATCATGTCGATGCGTCAGAGGAGCATATCATTATTGAATGTCCGCGAATTGACGAACAACGCGCTCAACTGAGTGATCGATTGAACCGCCTGGACAGACGACCATTTGCGATTGCAAAAGTACTTGGACCATGGCCACATCCCGATAATCAAAGGCGCGCAGTGAGCGCCCTCCGTGATTTTTTAATGGACACAAATTTAATTAACTGTCTTTAGTTCTTATTATACCTTGCCACTATTTGTTCGGACTCTATCCGCGATGTGATCACGATATATGAACTGGACTACGCCCATATATACTGTGCTCATTCATTCGTTATAAGCCCTATAGTGTATATATGTACCAAGTGACTCTGATTATTTTTTTTCTTCTTTTATTCTTAATTTTTCGTATTTTTATGTTTATCTTGTACATTATTGTCATGATGTTGGGATAACCTGCTCCAACGCAGCCTACCTTCCCATATTTTGTCAGATATATATATAAAAAAAAAGTTTATTGAACTCTGCCGTAGGGATCGGCCGGTAGCTTGACCAACGACTCAAATCAACGGATCTTGCGGGCGAACGAAAAGTGCCATCGAGCAATGCGCGGTATACAGACAGACCTGCGATGTCGGAGGAGATGATGACCCACTATAACGTTCGTTGTTCTTCACTCTATTATTATTATTATTAATATTATTGTTATTATTAATATCATTATTATTATTATTATTATTATTATTATTATTATTATTATTATTATTATTATTATTATTATTATTATTATTATTATATAAACGACAAACAGTGAGTAGTTGTCTTATAAAGGGCGTCACTAACGTAAACGAGGCATGTTACTATTGATATTACACCAAGCGCATGTTTTCGAAGAGCGCGTGATTTCATTGTTGGCTAAGTATTGTTAGCGAAAATAAACGTTTTCCGGGGGCCAGAATTTGAGATAGATGCAAATAAATAGACAATATGAATATTCGGCTCGAGAGGAAATCTAATCCAAGACTTCGCACGGAAAACAGGTGTTCTACACTGTTTCGATAAAAAAGCACTATAATAATGTCTTGTAGTTCGAGGATCCCCCTTCACACATGTAATATTGCGTGCCAGAAGTGTAGAATCGCACCAGCGTCGTACATTTGAATTGCACAGTGAGTGGCTGCTGTGACAACCGACCGATTCCCAAGTGCACAGGAATAAGTAATCAAACCAGCAGACGGCTCGAGGCGACGGGCCATGCCTGACGTTACTGACTGACTTTTTAAATAAAGTTTTCTCTCTCTCTCTTTCTTATTATCAGCAACACCATCAACAAAGAGTGCAGCTACGCATTTGCGCTTGTAGCCTTCCGGATCGAAGAAAAAAGAATTATGTCCTAGCGAGCATTTTGCATGCTGTACTTACAAAAGGCACTGTAGGTCAGTTTGAAACAATATATATGTTAAGAGCACAGACGTACCTTTCCTTGCGGCAGGGTGGATGTGTCCGCCGAGAAATTAAGCGAGGCTAGCGACTGTGAAGGTGAAGTGAACGAAGCTCGATTGCGCTAACGCGTTCTCCTCTTAAATTCTTTAATTGGTTTATGCGCGCTTCGAAAATTTCCTTACAGGTTATACGCGGAGGATAAAATGTTCTGTCAGTGCACGGATATATGAATGTTGCTCAATGTCTTGAATAATAAATAGCGCAGAAACTAACGAATTATGTTGAGCGATAACGGTGGTTTAGCGAAATTAGGTTCAGTAGCCTTGCGTCATCTCTAAACGGAATCGAGTGCCCGAGCCTCCGTGTCCCGAGCTTATCAGGGGACGCCCTTGTACTTTGCAAAAGAATAACTCTTGCGTGTATATAATGTCCATAGTCTCTGTGAGCGTCTTATGCTGTGAGCTCACGCGCTAGCTGGGTAAGGGGCTGGGTAAGGCGGTGTGGCCTCTCCCCCTTACACTCTCTCAGCAATCATGTGATGACGTCGGGGAACGAGATTCTGCAGACGCATGCTGAACCAACGCGTTGTATCCTAGTCAGAACGCGCTGGCACGCGCTACCACGTTCGGGTCTGCGTTCGGGTCTACGTTAACAACAACATAAGAGCATAAACACAACACAAACTATAACACTCAATACGCAACATTAACGGAAACAGCTAGTCGAACCGACGCAAACGCGGTGTGCTTCGCATCGCCTCATGCTCCCCTTTGGCGGGAGATGGTGTCATTTTTTTTTCGCGTACTTTTCGAATAATTACCGCCAAAGGCAAAACGTTGCAGTACCAACACGTGTAAAAAGCGTAGTATTTTTTTTTTTTTGGGGGGGGGGGGGGGGCGAAGCTCCTAGAGCCGCGGGTCTGTACATCCCTGTCTCTTGGTACGTGACCGCCTAGTTCTATGACAGACAGACAGACAGACAGACAGACAGACAGATAGACAGACAGACAGACAGACAGACAGACAGACAGACGGACGGACGGAGGGAAGCACGCTTCGCCCCACTCATCATCATTCACTCCGTGGATATGCTGTAATTTTTTTATGTTCGTCATACAGTCATGTCACGTTATATCACAGCCAGGAAACGAAACGGCTGCGAGCACGCCATGAGCGTGGCATGTAAGTCATGCCGCACATGACATCCGTGCCATAATTTGCATGTAAGGATCTGTTATTTGTGTTCGTCATACAGTCATGTCACGCCATATCAAATTTGGTATATATCCAGGAAACGAAACGGCTGCGAGCACGCCATGAGCGTGGCATGTAAGTCATGCCGCACATGACATCCGTGCCATAATTTGCATGTAAGGATCTGTTATTTGAGTTCGTCACACAGTCATGTCACGCCATATCAAATTTGGTATATATCCAGGAAACGAAACGGCTGCGAGCACGCCATGAGCGTGGCATGTAAGTCATGCCGCACATGACATCCGTGCCATAATTTGCATGTAAGGATCTGTTATTTGTGTTCGTCATACAGTCATGTCACGCCATATCAAATTTGGTATATATCCAGGAAACGAAACGGCTGCGAGCACGCCATGAGCGTGGCATGTAAGTCATGCCGCACATGACATCCGTGCCATAATTTGCATGTAAGGATCTGTTATTTGTGTTCGTCATACAGTCATGTCACGCCATATCAAATTTGGTATATATCCAGGAAACGAAACGGCTGCGAGCACGCCATGAGCGTGGCATGTAAGTCATGCCGCACATGACATCCGTGCCATAATTTGCATGTAAGGATCTGTTATTTGTGTTCGTCATACAGTCATGTCACGCCATATCAAATTTGGTATATATCCAGGAAACGAAACGGCTGCGAGCACGCCATGAGCGTGGCATGTAAGTCATGCCGCACATGACATCCGTGCCATAATTTGCATGTAAGGATCTGTTATTTGTGTTCGTCATACAGTCATGTCACGCCATATCAAATTTGGTATATATCCAGGAAACGAAACGGCTGCGAGCGTGCCATGAGCGTGGCATGTAAGTCATGCCGCACATGACATCCGTGCCATAATTTGCATGTAAGGATCTGTTATTTGTGTTCGTCATACAGTCATGTCACGCCATATCAAATTTGGTATATATCCAGGAAACGAAACGGCTGCGAGCACGCCATGAGCGTGGCATGTAAGTCATGCCGCACATGACATCCGTGCCATAATTTGCATGTAAGGATCTGTTATTTGAGTTCGTCACACAGTCATGTCACGCCATATCAAATTTGGTATATATCCAGGAAACGAAACGGCTGCGAGCACGCCATGAGCGTGGCATGTAAGTCATGCCGCACATGACATCCGTGCCATAATTTGCATGTAAGGATCTGTTATTTGTGTTCGTCATACAGTCATGTCACGCCATATCAAATTTGGTATATATCCAGGAAACGAAACGGCTGCGAGCACGCCATGAGCGTGGCATGTAAGTCATGCCGCACATGACATCCGTGCCATAATTTGCATGTAAGGATCTGTTATTTGTGTTCGTCATACAGTCATGTCACGCCATATCAAATTTGGTATATATCCAGGAAACGAAACGGCTGCGAGCACGCCATGAGCGTGGCATGTAAGTCATGCCGCACATGACATCCGTGCCATAATTTGCATGTAAGGATCTGTTATTTGTGTTCGTCATACAGTCATGTCACGCCATATCAAATTTGGTATATATCCAGGAAACGAAACGGCTGCGAGCACGCCATGAGCGTGGCATGTAAGTCATGCCGCACATGACATCCGTGCCATAATTTGCATGTAAGGATCTGTTATTTGTGTTCGTCATACAGTCATGTCACGCCATATCAAATTTGGTATATATCCAGGAAACGAAACGGCTGCGAGCACGCCATGAGCGTGGCATGTAAGTCATGCCGCACATGACATCCGTGCCATAATTTGCATGTAAGGATCTGTTATTTGTGTTCGTCATACAGTCATGTCACGCCATATCAAATTTGGTATATATCCAGGAAACGAAACGGCTGCGAGCACGCCATGAGCGTGGCATGTAAGTCATGCCGCACATGACATCCGTGCCATAATTTGCATGTAAGGATCTGTTATTTGAGTTCGTCACACAGTCATGTCACGCCATATCAAATTTGGTATATATCCAGGAAACGAAACGGCTGCGAGCACGCCATGAGCGTGGCATGTAAGTCATGCCGCACATGACATCCGTGCCATAATTTGCATGTAAGGATCTGTTATTTGTGTTCGTCATACAGTCATGTCACGCCATATCAAATTTGGTATATATCCAGGAAACGAAACGGCTGCGAGCACGCCATGAGCGTGGCATGTAAGTCATGCCGCACATGACATCCGTGCCATAATTTGCATGTAAGGATCTGTTATTTGTGTTCGTCATACAGTCATGTCACGCCATATCAAATTTGGTATATATCCAGGAAACGAAACGGCTGCGAGCACGCCATGAGCGTGGCATGTAAGTCATGCCGCACATGACATCCGTGCCATAATTTGCATGTAAGGATCTGTTATTTGTGTTCGTCATACAGTCATGTCACGCCATATCAAATTTGGTATATATCCAGGAAACGAAACGGCTGCGAGCACGCCATGAGCGTGGCATGTAAGTCATGCCGCACATGACATCCGTGCCATAATTTGCATGTAAGGATCTGTTATTTGTGTTCGTCATACAGTCATGTCACGCCATATCAAATTTGGTATATATCCAGGAAACGAAACGGCTGCGAGCACGCCATGAGCGTGGCATGTAAGTCATGCCGCACATGACATCCGTGCCATAATTTGCATGTAAGGATCTGTTATTTGAGTTCGTCACACAGTCATGTCACGCCATATCAAATTTGGTATATATCCAGGAAACGAAACGGCTGCGAGCACGCCATGAGCGTGGCATGTAAGTCATGCCGCACATGACATCCGTGCCATAATTTGCATGTAAGGATCTGTTATTTGTGTTCGTCATACAGTCATGTCACGCCATATCAAATTTGGTATATATCCAGGAAACGAAACGGCTGCGAGCACGCCATGAGCGTGGCATGTAAGTCATGCCGCACATGACATCCGTGCCATAATTTGCATGTAAGGATCTGTTATTTGTGTTCGTCATACAGTCATGTCACGCCATATCAAATTTGGTATATATCCAGGAAACGAAACGGCTGCGAGCGTGCCATGAGCGTGGAACGTAAGTCATGTCATACATGACATACATGTTATGATTTTTATGTTAATACTTGTCATCTATATTTGTCACGCAGTAACATTGCATAATACCAATTTCAGTATATATCCAGTTAATGAAACGGCCGCACGCGCACCATGAGTGTGGCATGTAAATCATGTCATAAATGGCATACATGTCATAATTGTTAATAC
Organism: Rhipicephalus appendiculatus; assembly: GCA_030522465.1. NCBI lineage: Eukaryota > Metazoa > Arthropoda > Arachnida > Ixodida > Ixodidae > Rhipicephalus > Rhipicephalus appendiculatus. Next base: position 12,876 of record JALIZH010025981.1, on the reverse strand, counting down.
CTGCTATTTATGTTCGTCATACACTCTTGACAAGCCTCAAAATTGAAGGACACTTTGTACATTCCAAAGTGTGTTCGGCGAAAGCGTGTGGCCATTCCACTGACGGAAAGACGGACGGAAAGACCGACGGACGGACAGACGGACATCCGGACGGACGGACGGACGGACATCCGGACGGACGGACTGACATCCAAACGGGCGGACGGACGGACATCCGGACGGACGGACGGACATCCGGACGGACAGACGGACGGACGGACACCGGACGGACAGACGGACGGACGGACGGACGGACACCGGACGGACGGACATCCGGACGGACGGACGGACGGACATCCGGACGGACAGACGGACATCCGGACAGACGGACATCCGGACGGACATCCGGACGGACATCCGGACGGACGGACGGACGGACATCCGGATGGACGGACGGACAGACGGACATCCGGACGGACAGACGGACGGACGGACACCGGACGGACGGACGGACACCGGACGGACGGACGGACATCCGGACGGACAGACGGACGGACATCCGGACGGACAGACGGACGGAAGGACGGACGGACACCGGACGGACGGACGGACGCCGGACGGACGGACACCGGACGGACGGACACCGGACGGACGTGAGCATGAGACATTAAAGGCTTTCGCCTTAATATTTTTGGTATACCTTAAACTAAGAAACGGCCGCGAGAGCGCTAATAATGTGGCATGTAGATCATACCGTTCATGACATAAGTGTCATGAGTTTCATGTTATGACCTGTCATTTATATTCTTCATGCAGTCATGTCATGCCGCAGCAACTTCGGAATTTCATACCTTCAAATCTGTATGCCATCTCGGACACTTTTCGTATGACATCACTCAACACATAGATAGCATATAAGTCATTGATTGTAATTAACCCGAACTCCTAATTAATGAGAACAATAAACAGTACAAACCAATGATATGAAATTGTTATCTACCACCTTATCGTAACTGTTCACATTGAAACACTATATGTACTGTACTACATATGTGCTTCTACACTGAGAGCTTCCCCCATAAGTTTAAATTAAATGGTTAGATTAGTGATAAATATTTATTACGGTTATGAAATTCCTGATGCTTCATCCACATAATGTACGTCACATCTGCAGACTTTTGCTGAGTTTTTACCATGATCAACGTCCACTTTCTCATCGATTTACCGACAGGTGATTCTTTTACCCCTGTAATGCTGCTTTCCTGCACTATCGATTTGGAAAAGCTCTTCAGGAAAAAAATCCACCTAGCGTAATCCCACGAAATTGCAAACACAAAGACAGGTTGTCCTACCGTACATGCTACTAGAGTGCAATTAGCGAATACGTTATCGTTGCGCTACAATTAGCTTTTCAAAAATCACCCCATACATTTTCAATGGATGCACAAAAGTGTCTCGGGAAAAAAAATCCAGCCGGCCGATTAAAACTAATCGCGTTGTACCACATAATGAGGTTTTCAGCATTAAGTGCCTGAAGTGCAATTAGCGAAAAATCAGGCATTGCTCAGTAATCATTTTTTGAAGAACGCTCCCCATAGAGTTACGCCCAGCGCTTCCCCTTGGGGTCGGCTTTGCCGCACGAGTCGATGTCCCAGATTGCTGGACATGAATACCATTTCACCCATCAATGTTCATCGGTAGGGATCCGCTTTTCAAACATCAATCATTGTTCGCATTTTTAAGAGACGTACGTACTTTTCATGTGATATACCCAGGCATTCCGTAGCATGACCTCTCTAGAGAGGTCGCTGCTGCGGTGGTCTTATTAAACAAAGCACCTGCCTCGCGGCCCTTGGGCGCAAGGGCGTGGACGAGGCACTTGTGCTAATGCCATATATCTCCATCACGGTTTTTATTATCACGACCTTTTGCCATTGAATCTCACTACACACATTTCACGTCACTTTCATGATTTTAATACTTCTATGTTTCACCCGCCTTAGCACGAAGAATTTTAGGGCCCTTATATAGCCACTTACCATTATCATTGTTCATATCTCTTGTCCAATGACCTGGCGCTCTTTGGCCATCATATGGCCCTTGCGCCACAAAACATCACACATCATCATCATCACTGACTGACACGCTACGACTATCGACGGTCACGCGACCATTTGCGACCGGCGACCGAAACGTGACTCGACGCGACCGACGTTCTAAGCTGCGTGTGAGTTGTACCCGTCGGCAGACAGTGTCTGCTTGCATATGTCTCGCATACCCTTTGCGCCCGTAAAATTTTTTTTCAGGTATGAAAGTAGACTGTTTTCCCCATCTTTTCATGTATAGCGCTTCATCCTGCGCAATTTTTATCATCCTAAAAAAATGATCTCAATGCAATGCCACCAATGACATGGTCGTCTTTTTGCAGATGATGTTTTCGTAGCTTTCTTCAATCGTAAGTCGTCAAAAACCATGAAGTTTCTCTGTTTTAAGGTAAATGAAAAAGCCGTCTGGCAACAATGTTTAAGTTGTTAGCCAAGACTGGATAAATACGTTAAAATGTTGGCAGTGGCAACAGCGTGAAGTTAAGTTATTTATTTTGAACCCTGTTCTCTCAAAAGGGCATTTATTGTCATGTTGGTGCCATTATTTTCAAAATGAGAAAAACTAGCTTGCTATATTTTGTGCAGGTACTCGATGGTTATGTGAAAGTGTACTGAACTAAAATTGAGGCTGTAGATGAAACTGTTTTTATTTCATATTAAGAAAATATACAATAAAAATCTGACATGATTCGCTGAAAGAAAAAAATGTTGAATAAGTTTCTTTTTTTTTTCTATAACAAAGCAAATTTAGATCAACAGATATAACTTAAACCACCCAACAAAATGATGTAAAGACCTGGCTGCTACGTTTATAAATTGCTGAAAAAAAGAGCGCTACAATGTGCCCAGAAAAAGTTCGAAATATAGGGCTTACTCTGTCCCCTTAAACATCGAAGCAAGAAAGAAAATGCTATAAAACTAAGTAGACCATGAAGGCTGCATCTAGAAGAACGCCTTGTTTATTGACAACGCTTGCCTCCCTCGCCAGTAACTCAAGAAATGCCACTGTAACATCTTAGGGGTATCTCCTGCAACTGGAAGCATAGCGCTACCCTTAAATTGACGCTGTAACAGGCACTTGTCAGTTGTCCAATACAGGGCACATGCAAAGACTGCATTATAGACAACGTCCCGAGAATTCTTCGCACGGACGTATTTGTCAATATTGGACGATGTAGGTGCTTTAACCTATGCCCGTGTCTGTTGTTTACGCCCGCTTGAATGCATCTGAGTAGACACACACCATTCGGCCCGTATATCCCATTTCCTCCACTATGTTAGTGATTTCTTATGTTTTCTGCTTTAAATGTAAACGCAAGCTCAAGCAACTGTCGAGACCGCCGTAGCGCTTTCGCACGTGGCAGCCAATTTTTCTTTTTTTTTTTTTTGTTTTTTTTGCTAGAGATTTGGTGTATAACGTTCCTGCAGCTAAAGAAAGACCGCAAAAAAAAAGCACAAACTGCAACGCTGCCCAAGCTCTTCTCCATGTTTCGTAGATTGCTTATAAGAAAGAATAAGCGAACGCGTGAGTTACTGAGGCTCTGCTCTCGTATCATCAGCCCAAGCGGACACCTTCTCAGCACCATGTTGTGAATGTCCTTTCTCGGAATATCAAGAAAATTAGCATCCAAGCATCCGCAATCACCAGGCCGTCTTAGTGCTAATTTTGGAAAGCAGCATTAAAAATTCTCCAAATTCGTTTGCACAGCGTACGCTAATGCAAACTTGCAATAACGAATATGGGAGCTAAATGTAAAGCAGTTTTCAGTCTTATTCATTAGATAGAACGACTTCTATTTGAACTAATGGATATCGTATGCGTTTGAGGGATTAAAAGGATTGGTCCCGTTTCTGCGTGTGTATAAAGAGATTCTTCAATTCTTCAAAAAAGAGAAAAAAAGGGCAGTTGCAGCCTGCATTGAAACCAGTTGCTTGAAACTGGAACTCGGCGATAATCAAACAGTTGTCACATACAGTTCTGGCTCCTTGTTTCAAAAACTCAATTAAATACGTTGGATTTGTTCAACGAAGGTGTCAGCTTAGTAAACAAGTACTTTAGGCGACATCAGACAGCGCGTATAAATATACGCAGATATCACTTGGAGCTTTCTCTGTAATTAAAGGAGCTCCGATCAATAGCATAGCTTGTAATTTAACGTAGCCGCCTACAAATGAGCTGGCGACAAGCGAGACATTCGTGAAAACTGTATCTGTCTCTCCCAGTTAAATATCTACAAAAGTACGCACTAACAGTTCACCTATGAAAGATATAGTTTCCCGGTCTACAAGTCATTGCCCGCAAATGAACCGGTCGTTCTGTCTCGTGAAGGGGACGGAGTTCGTTGCCAAACAGTGTTTAATGAAACCGTAGAACAATTTCGCTGGAATATCGGCAAGAACATTGAATGAAGAGTATTTTGGTAAACCTCGTCAACAACGTGAAACTGTCTTCGTAGTCTCTAGCTATCAATATTTACTACTGTTTCTACTACTATTTTAATATATGTAGCTTAAAATATTTACTACTACTAATGTTTTAAGGGTCCTCCCCGACGCGCTGTGCCCGGAGGCAACTTTGCAGCGCCTGTACGAGTTGTGACGTGATCATAGAGAGCGGTGGCGAGCTTTGGGCTGGGCGGAGCCCGCGCGCCGCGACGTCGCTACAAGCGCCTCAGTATGTCAACGGCGCCTACCGCTGTTTACAGACATGGAGTAGGTCTATACGTGCTGTCATTTGAGAAGGGGCACCAACTTACATTTCAATGGTGGCCATGTCATGCGGCGTGATTGGCAACGAACATGCCGATAATGCTGCCGGTCAGCTTTACAAGGCGACAAGGAAGAGGCTATACCTCTTTCAAGGTCTGATGCTGCTGCCATGCTTCGAAGAATTGCAAAGGATATTTCGCACTCAACACTGAATACATCAAGAAGCCCAAACTATCGGCAACACCACCTAAACGCGTTACGGCGATTTCAAATACCGACAAGACTCCGCCGAAGAGAGGCCACTCTGCTATGCCGCTTATGGCTAAGAGTGGCTTTCATGAAGTCATATACGTTTCCGGTAGAGATGGCCGACAACGCTCTTTACGACGTCTGCGGTACCGATGAGACTTTGCAGCATATCTTCTGCGACTGTCCTCGCTCCGCTGTGCAGAGACGATCCCTCTCATTCGCTCTCGCTCGTCTTGACAACAGAATGATGACACTAGAAGCTATTCTTCAATGTCATCCTGAAAAGTCATAGAGAATTCAGCAACCAAAGCATTCCTAACAATCCTAAGGACAACAGACTTGCACGAGCGGCTGTAGACTCTTAATGATGCCGTAAACCGCGCAAAACTTCCACTCTGCGTTGTGACGTTATGTGTGTGCGTGTGTGCTCCCCCCTCTTTTTCTCTCTTTCCTTACTCCTCTTTCAATCTCCCCCCATCCCTTCCCCCCTGTGCAGGGTAGCATACCGGTTATGCCAAACTGGTTAACATCCCTGCATTCCCTCTCTCTTTCTCTCGTTTTCCTTCCTTTTTATTTTATTCAATTGAGAAATTTTTTGTATTTCTCTCTCGCTCTCTCTCAGATATCACGAGAATGTGGTTTACTTGGAACCGCTTGTAACCTACACAACGGTGTGTGTGTGTGTGTGTGTGTGAGTGTGTGTGTGTGTGTGTGTGTGTGTCTGTGTGTGTGTGTGTGTGATGGTTCGCATGTAGTATGTACTTGCTTATTAGCAACCCCTAATGTCTATAGACATGAGGGGTTGCTAATATGCAAATACATATATGCGAGTCTGGTCATAAAAACAATGGCAACAATTCTAAAAATATGGTAAGACATGATGGTGACAGCTTCGAGGGGAAGTTCGTTCCAGGCTTTTTTGCGTCGGCAAAGAACGATGCTTAAAACATTTAGCACGTGGACGGCCGACCCAATAAACACGTTTTGATATGCGTTCTGGGGGGCGTGATGTATGTGGATTATTAACAGTGCTGTAAAACGAAAACTTGTGAAAGAGAAACACCCGTTGTCTATTTTACGGTGTGCTATGGGCGCTGCCAGTAAAAATTCAGCTTTCAGTGAGGAACGAATGAACCAAGCGGCACGATATTGGGCCTATTTTAGTGCATATCTGATTATGTCTTTGATGCGGACTCCAGACCGTACCTGCGTGCATACTCAATCTTTGGTCGAACCAGTGATTTCCATGCTCATAACTGAATGCGTAGCGGAGAGCTATGCAGATACCTCTTTATAAAGGCGAGGGCTTTTTTTAGAGGCTGATGCAAGATTAGTTTCGTGGTCACGCAATGCGAGACTACTGGATAACGCAACACCTACGCTCAGGTATAACAGACCGAACCAATGGCAACGTTGTTGTCATGGTTAGTAATGTAATAATGGCAACATGTATGCAACGACAATGACAACAAGTACAGAAAAACGAATTATTGCAGACGTATGATCAGGAGGATTACATATTTAAAGTATCCGTTGGCTTTCAAAGGCTAGAGCACTTCGTTATAGATAGAGAGATGCTGCATTCGTTGTCACTGTGTGTAGGTTATTGTGCAGGCATACTTTGTACATCATGCTTCGCTTGGTATCCAGGATGTCAGAAACATTACTTATCTCTTTACCCTCCGAGTTAACGATTATCGGATCTGCTTCATTGCTTTCCGACTTCCGTGGTGAACCATGAAGCGTATCGCTCGTAATACAAATCAGCTGCAATGTGCGAACAGGCAAAAATAAAGCTGAAGAAGTACACGTGTTCTCCAGTCGAGCCTCGTTATGTTCGTACCGGTTATGGTTGTCATTTCCGGCATCACCTACGATTTCCTAAGTCGTGCCTTACAAAGGCCCTTCGCGGGATTCCGTTCTTTATAGAGACACCTGATATATGATGAATAAAGTGATACGTGCATGTCACTTTGAGAGTTCTTTCGGGCGAACTTGGCGAAATGGGCTTTCTATGTGCCGTTAATAATCGTTGTCAGCCGAAGTGCATAGGAAGTCGAGGTAGACAATGGACTCCCCGTGGAACCCCTGGAGCGCAATTCAGCTACTTTCTACTCGTACTGACACGCAATCCATATTGTGACGCATTACGATGGCAGATTCCTTTCTTAAATGCCCGAATAAAAATTCTATTAACCCGTTATGAATTGCATATTTGCCACCTGATCTGCGATACATGACATCATACTCCAACGGCTTCTGATCAAGTTTTACGATGCTTTAAAAAGCTTGTTTCCGTACCCATCGAAACAAATTAGCAAACGTTATAGAAAGGCAGTTTTTTCAGTGGGGCCTACCGCTTCTCATACAAGAGTGCACAAATAAAACAGGAATCGTGGGAAAATAACTGAAAAAGAAAAATTACCATTTAGGAGGGAAACAGTTCTGCAAGATATGCGACTAATTCCATTCAGTTAACCTAAGTAGAATATCCTTCGTGCTCGGGGCAAGTAACACAAAGCCGGCAAGTTCTAAATTGTTGTTTATAGACGCGTGTGCGTTTAGGAATTAGAAGGGGACTGGATATACAAATGCCTGGTGGAAGGGCAGAATGTAGCTGGAGACAAGGAATAACACACGGTTGCATAAGAACAAGTGCTACGCCCACCAAAGCGTTGTGGTCGAGGCTGCCCTCACTCCTTCCCTTGCGTTCTCACTTTCGCTATTCAAAATGTTTTTCAATGTTACAGGGCCACTGCACTAAACCCCAAGTACTACTTGCAGGTCAGTGCCATGTATTGATGCCGGGCATCTCTCATTAATATGCAATTCCATTATCATTAAAATGGCAGCAACAGTGGGACTCCTGCACGAGTAATAAACTGCATCTGGTCAAACCCATAGTGGGAGAATGGAAGTCGTGCCGTCATAAGGAACGCTTCATTGAGGTTATCCTTTGCCGACTCCGCATTGGGCACACTCACCTCACCCACAACTTTTTGCTGAAAAAGGAAGACATGCCACAATGTGAAAAATGCATACGACCATTAACAGTTATGCATATCCTCATCACATGCCCACACACTGAAACAGAGAGGCGAAAACATTTTGGAGTTTTTTACAAGCGTCGAATACATATGCACCCGAGGCTAATTATAGGAGAGGATCCACTTGTGCCCCTGTGTAATGTTATAAACTTTTTGAAAGAAAGCGGCTTTTTAGATAAACTTTCAAGTTACTGGTTATTACATAACACCTTGTGTTTGGCGCTGATTGGCCTGAGTTGCCCTTGCGCCATTAAACCCAACATAACTAACTAACAATATGCAATTCAGATTGATTTTAATAACTTTCCAACGTTAAAGTTTCTAACTTTCTCTCTTTGTGTCTGTGCGTGCGTGTGTTTTATATAACCCTGTCAATGTTATTCGTGTACAATACCAAACAAAAAAAAGAATATTGAGGAAAAAAAGTTTCGCACTTACGGCTGCAACTTTGCTAATGTTTAACACAAATACAGCATTTTGTAGTTCTGATCATGCTACATCCGACAACAACTTTCTGTAGCAGCACATCCAAGGCTGCAGAGGCAACTCACACGTTTTTACTAGGTAGCTGCATGTAGTCCATAAAAAGAAACACATTGTTTTCTTTGTAAAGGCCGTGCACAAGTATTGCAGAGTAAAGCCCTGGGATTCCTTCGCAATGTTGTCGAGTTGTTTCCGCACGTTTCTTACAGCATACACATTTGCCATCCTGTTGCGATTGGTCGTTTCGTTATAGCGGTGTCCACAAGCAGCCAGCTGGGGCGTCGAACCAAACAGTTTACTTCACCTTGCGTTATCTAACAGGTCTCGCCTTTTAACGCTCAGCATCTTTTGCCGTGGCGTACGTGGATTTCATCTGTTCTCTTTGTGTCGTAGCGTGCAGCGAGAAATTTTGAGCGTCATTTATGTCTGAGTTCGCTAACTTGAGCAGAGGAAGAAAAAACGGTTAAAAAGGTGAAGTCGAGCGCGGTGGTGGAGAACTAAAAAGAGTGCGCGCCATATTATAACGATGCGTTTCATAATAAAAAAAATTATCGCTAGCATCAGAACAACAGCAACCGGAATGGTAGCGGGGCAATCACCTGACGACATTCAGGGAGATCACCCAATATTACAGACTAAACAGACGCAAATACGTTCCTCCACACAACAAATTAAACAAAACATGCACAGACTGCAACTTGGAGATTTCCACAAACACCCAGTTACCCCAGCCCGGCAATCTTACGTCTCTGTCACTCGAGCACATACCCCACGGATGTGACTCATGTGAGTAAAGCGCGCGGGGACACAGCTACGCTGCCGTACATGCTTTGGGAATGTGCCGGGAAAGGTAATATTGCTGTCGTCGCTCACTTAGCGACGCACACTAGACAGGTACAAACTGCGAGCTCAGTTGTCACCGCTGCCCCGACGTTGGGGCCAGGGCCGGCCGCTGTTGCGGCTTTGGTCGCTGCTGCGGATTGCCTCCGGCGTCGCTGCCACTGTGAGTTGACCCTCACCAGCGACGAGCTGGCCGACCAGTTTTGGGCCGTCCGGCAAGCCGAAGATGCCGACCGGGTCCAAGCACCTCTATCCGTCATCTTAGGCAACTCCACAGCCGTCATCATCGATGCAGGGTGGGACGGCACAGGGGTTAATCTTCCCTTCCTTCCACCTCGCTTGAAGGAAAACTACCGAAGGTGTTTTGAATAAAGTTTGTCCAATCATATATGACGCACATGACACATATCTAAAATTGACAGGGTTCCTTTTGCGTTCGCCTAAGACGACCCCAAGGTGAAGGACATCTTATCTTTTTTTCTAAGTCTATGTACCAATCTGTCCCTCCCCTACCTACTTCCGAAAGCTTCGTGCACCTCACCAGGTTTTGCACGGCCTCCGGGATCTGCCCACCTTTCAACAAGCGACGATATCACGCGATGGCGTCATCATGTGGCTTCACGTTATTTTGACGTCATAGTGATGCCAAGATGAAGTCACAAATTTTAGCGATCTCTGAAGTCATGATGTCGTCTTATGGTGATGTGATCGCGCGGAGATGATTTTTTTTCATCACTTGTTGTGACGCCGGCCACCGTCAATTTTTGCTTTCCACGAGGCATCTGAATCCTACAGCTTATTAATCTCGTATGAAGGAACACTTATGAAAAAAGCGCGTACTGGAAACGGATATATGCCCCAGCTGGTATAGATGGCGCTACAATCCCACCGGACACTTACATTACAGGTACGACACGGAGCCAATAATCTGACGGTGGCGGAAATTTGGCATTTTCGGTTCGTGATCATCGTCGCGTATCGCGCAAGAGGGACGACCCTCAAAAAAAATCAACTGTTCCTCCCGCACGTGGTCAGTCTCGGCGTCTTTCGCTTTCCTGCGCCCCCCGGCGGGCGCCTTCAAGTAAAAAATTACACCATCTCCCGCTAAAGGGAACCATGTGTAGATGTGAAGCAGCGGGCGCTAACGCTTACACTGGCGGCGGCGTTGACGCTGGCGCTCATCGCAGTGTTGCGCAGGAGAGAAAACTGGGGAGGCGCAAAGCAGGCAGTGATGGAGCAGTGTTTCCTACTGGAACATGCCAATCGCTGCTAATGGACAATGAGAGACAGAAGACTCCGACTGGACACAGAGACCCGCACTCCGCTTTTAGTTAACGCGCACGCTGCGAATTTTTATTGTTCAACAACGCACAGGAGAAATCTTCCACCGGCACCACCTTGGAGGTCAAGATCCATTGCCATATATACGGGATGGCCAATGAACGGTTGTGCAGCGCGAGCAGTCGGTTTTTTCAACCAAGAAACTCGCTAGCAGACGCTGCCTGCGTCGGCGTCGCGAGGCGAGAGAGGGGGAAGCGGAGGAGAGGAGAGAGAGGAGGTGACACGCATGCGCAGTGGGGAGTGTGAACGCCGTGGGCAGGGATGCGTAGAGGAGAGAGGGGGGGAGCGTAGGAGAGGAGAGAGAGGGGGGGACGCGCATGCGCAGGCGGAGTTAGACGCCGCGGGCAGGGATGGAGAGAGTGGGGGAGTGTAAGAGGGGAGAGAGGAAGGGAGGCGCATGCGCAGTGAGGGTGTGGTTGCCGTGGGGAGGGGATGCCTAGAGGAGAGAGAGGGGGGAGAGGAGGTTTTTTTATTTTTATTTTTTCTTTAGCTGTTTGCGCATGCGTAGTAAGGGTGGGCACGCGGCACACCACCACCACCACCACCACCACCACCACCACCGGATTAAGCTTCGCCATAAGATGCTTCACATCTAAAAGGACGTTTTGTGTATTACAGTACCTCTTTCTGGTGTCGTTTCTCGTGAGCCATACAACACGCCGACAGAAAATCTTGTTGAACACTTATGAATCTGTGTGTACTCCTTTCTTCGTCCCCGTTCGTTTCGCGCAATGTACTACCATGAACTTATGAATCATGCGCGTTCATTTGATTCGCAAGACACATAGGAACACCGCATTTACTATACAGTATAGGCGGCTTTCTTGCGTTTATTCATATTGGCACGATGTTGCTCCGTACGCACCATGAATGTATAGTACAAGCAAGACTGCATAAAGAAGTTCAAGAGTTATATTATTGTCCGTTGATTTAATTCCATTGATCCATCATTATGTTTACCTGCATGTGTGATGTATGCATGTAAGAATTTGACCGGCTTGTGATCAATATTCTCAGAAGCGACTCAGCGATGCAAGATCGGTTACACATTTTTGTCCTTCGGCCGACTCTGACACTCAACTATGTAATAATCACTATTGTCAAGAAATGAAGATCATGTAATTATACAAGATCGACTGGTTGCTTATGAATAACCTAATCATATCTTGGGGATATTTTACTCTTTTGGTAGAAATCTTTCTGCTTCTTTATTCCCCTTCTGCTTCGTATTATGGGTGCCGTACGTGCATACACTACGGAATTTATTATTGGTAACAGTAGTCTACTGCAGAGACCATTACATGATAGAAAAATACCAGAAGGGCTTCTCTATTGTGTTGAAAATATTTTCTGAATAGCGCACGTAGACGTATACAGGGCGTCCCAGCTATCTTTAGCCAAGGGTTAAAAAATACAGTATTTGAGGAAGGCGAGTGAAATCAGTTGAATATTGCTTACAGCCATCTTGCGCACTACAGGCTACTTTTTGTTTCGTAATTAACTAATTTGTTAATTGGGATTAATTTACTAAATTGCTAAATATTGACTTTACGCAAGAAATGAGATTTGCCAAGTTCGAGAGCGTCTTTGGAAACCCCCATTGCATTATTTGCGATAAAGAAAGTCTTACGCGTACCATTTTTTCCATGCTGCAAAGAAAGCCCGCGAAATACAAAAAATACCACGTGACTAGCGCATTCGCGCGCCGCGACTGTGCTGCTCTCAGCCGTGGTTTGAGCGAACAAAATCAGCTGCGACCACGAGCCGCTGGCTGCGTTGCAGCGGTAGACCGATAAGTTGGCGGTGGTTTCTTGGCCCGTTGCCGCGCATGACAGTGCGAGTTGAAGCGAGCGCGGGCGAAGAAACCACCGTAAACTTATCGGCCTACTGCTGCAACGCAGCCGGCGGGTCGTGATCGCCGCTGATTCGTGATCGCCGCTGACGGCTCTTCGCTTTTGCGAGGCAGCCCGCATCTTCAGCGCAGCCTAAGAAACACTAGGGTCTTTAGAATTAAGTATATATGTATTTTATATAAAAGAACACACCACTTAATACTTCCGTATTGTTGTTGCGCCTCAGATATGCGTAATATTTGCTTTTTTGATCGACAATGTTCACAAATA
>JALIZH010025980.1:0-52118 GCA_030522465.1 Rhipicephalus appendiculatus | reverse complement strand
CAATAAGTGCGCGGTTTTCTGGGGCTCTGCTCATATTTCCGCCGTGTTGTCATCAACTTCGCGGAAATTGCTCGGCCCCTCACGGGTCTCTTCAAAAAGAACGTGGATTTTTCCTGGGATGAGGACAAAGAACATTCCTTTGCGCCGCTGATTTCCGCGCTCACATCACCACCTCTGTTGGTTGATTTTGACGGAGCCACTCCAACGGAGCTTCACACCGACGCAAGTGGCCATGGCATTGGCGCTATACTCGCTCAGATACAGAACGGCACAAACCGTGTAATAGCGTACGCTAGCCGCCTTCTTTCACAGTCGGAAAGGTATTATTCCATAACGGAGCGGGAGTGCCTGGCTCTCGTCTGGGCTTTCGCGAAATTCTCCGTACCAATATGGACGCCCGTTCTCAGTCATCAAAGACCATCATGCACTCTGCTGGCTGTTAACAATTAAAGACCCGACAGGAAAACTCGGGCGATGGGCATTACGTCTGAGGAGTACACGTTCTCCGTAGTGTACAAATCTGGCAAGTTGCACAGCCATGTCGACTGCTTATCACGACACCCTGTTCATCCACCCAACTGCACTGATTTGGAAGCCGATGCCAACATCTGCATTCCTGAGTGCTGCGTGCAGTGTTCAATCGCCCGGTGCTAACTTAATATTATCATGGGTGACAATGGGTAACAATATTGTGGTAATAAATGCAAACTAGCTGAGTAGTGCGTTACGGATATGTAAATCATTAGAAGTTAATTGCGTTACGATATTGAAAGCAAGTGAAGTGGGCACTGACGAAATGATCCAGTTTGGACGTCCATACAATATGCATGGTAAAATAATCAAGACCAATGCCTGTCATTTACAAGACGTCTTTCAAAAACGCCTTAGAAATTGTACTTTACTGTGAATACGAAGTGCTCACCTTTGGCAGAGTGTCCACGCCGAAATCAGCCCTACAGCGTCTGTACATGGAAACAAGGCAGCTTTCACAGTCAGTAGACTAACAATTGATATTAAAAGTATGTGAGAATGTAGGGGAAGCGGCCTCGTTTTCTGAAATCTTTTGTATTATTCTACCGATGGACAGTTTCCGCGTCGATTATGACATACATCCCATCAACGAAGCGGGCAGCTAAGCAGAAAGTCGTAGGGGTTGATAGATAGATAGATAGATATATAGATAGATATATAGATAGATGATAGATAGATAGATTGATAGATATATTAATCTCTCGGGTGTTACGTCACCAAACCACGATATGATTATGATATACGCCGTAGGGGGGGGGGGGTCTGGAAATTTTCACCATCTGATGTTCTTTAACGTGTACTGACATCGCACAGTACACGGGCCTCTACCATTTCGCCTCCATAAAAATGCGACCGACGCGGCCGGGAACGAACCCGCGACCTTCGGGTAAGCAGCCAAGCATGATAACTACTGCTCCACTGATAGATAGATAGATAGATAGATAGATAGATAGATAGATAGATAGATAAATAGATAGAAAGACAGACAGACACAGATAGATAGATAGATAGATAGATAGATAGATAGATAGATAGATAGATAGATAGATAGATAGATAGATAGATAGATAGATAGATAGATAGATAGATAGATATATAGATAGACGCGGACGGACGAAGAGACAGACAGACAAACATACAGACATACTCAAACTAGCAGAAGTTTTCTAAGAAATGCGGACAGTCAAGCGCGAAACATCTCGCGCTGTATGCAGTTTTATCGCGTTATTACGCGCAGATGGGCGTGTAGGCAATCCAATACTGCACCTATTTCTTTCATAATCAGTTAAAGAACAACGATATGCTTCATTAGAGGCTGCAAAAGCGCACGGAATGGGTAAATCAAGTGCGTTATTCCGTGTAATATGAACGCCGCACCGCCGCATCTACAGCCACGCTGGACCAAATATGGCGGCTGGCCGGACGGTAAGTGCTTTTGCCGTTCCAGTGACTTTAACACCAGCTGCCACTGAGAAGGTGGCTTAAACGTGCGCGTCGTGTTCGTTTTGTGGTAATCACGTTGAATTGGAAGTTCCATATTTTACTATATATTAGTTAGTTCGGTAAGTGTACTAACAAAGCACTCCTAAATTGTTTATGACGGGGGTATTTCATGCAATACAAGCGATATGAAGGCGTGACAGAGCATTCGCACTGGTTGTATTTAACTGGAGTTCCCATCACAATCAATTTGTCGTTGCAAAAACGTGAAACACAGGCGAAAAAAGAATACGATCATGAGGGTGCCCTGGTGCAGCGTACGCCATACAAAGCTTCCGCAGAGCAAGGGCTATCGCTGGGAGTTAAAAACACTGGATATTTTGTAAATTCGAAAGGTTGTTCGGCGAAAGCCTCTGGTCTGACTGTGCCATGTGCTTGTTTGTTTTTTTATATCCTTCATTGATTTTGTTTATTTTTTCCTCTTTTTCTTGCTTGTTTTTTGTCCTTTTTCGTTGACAGCGTTCTGCGGCACGGACGGAGGGACGGACGGACGCGCGTATGAGTCATTAAAGGCTTTTGCCTTAAAAAAGCGGTGCTTCCATGAATAGGGTTATTGACATCAAGGGCAGCGAAAGCCAGACCTGTACGTGTGAAAGCACGACTGAGCTTATATGCCATGATAATAAAAAGAGAGTGGGTGAGTAGAGGGTTATTACCGTCATTTCAATTAGTGAAAATAATTAAATGACGAAATTTAAAGCGAAATAATCGCTCACAGTGTTTGTCGCGGCTTTTCCGCTAACTTGATATGTACCAAATTCATAAGTCGTGCTTCAGTGTCGCGAGCATCAATAACAAGATTTAACGTGAGAATCTTGACATGCATGCTGTGTACCACATAATTTACATGAAAGTGCCTTATATGAATATATACCAAAATTTGTATGCCATGAAATGAGTCAACGAAGAACGTAAATGACAGGTCATGCATGGTATCATTTTCATTAGCAACGTATGTGACAGATGCATCGATAACAAACATGCGATGGAGAACAAGATGTCATGAAGCGAATGTCTTCATTTCGCTCTGAAATAAAAAATGCTGCGTATGCAGCTCTTCGCTGATTGCTTCGCATTACACCGGTTCGCACAGGGTGTGTAATGAGTGGAAATTTTTTCCTCCATGCTGTGATGTTCTAGTCGTCGCATGGAGTACGAAGTCACTCCTTTCTAACAGTGCCTAGCTGCCCGATGAAAGAGTGCTACCAACGTTAGCAGTAATGCGCTTCTGCGGAACGAAAGAGCGAGTCCGAAGGCCGACTTTCCATGTAGTCTGAAGAAAAAGAATAAACGTGCACAGCCTCGTACTGCGAGAGAAGATGATGAAGTTAAGAATCCTAAGGTCAAGATGGCTCCGTGTCTGATTTCTAGAGCTAGCGCATAGTTTTCTTACATTTATGGTGCCGAAAACCCCGTGCGGAACGTACCTCTTTTTACGCACGACTCAAGGGCTACTCTACTCGTCCACGTCGCGTCGTGGGTGGCGAGGATCGACAGACCGACGAGCGCTTCGCTGATCGTTA
Organism: Rhipicephalus appendiculatus; assembly: GCA_030522465.1. Lineage (NCBI taxonomy): Eukaryota > Metazoa > Arthropoda > Arachnida > Ixodida > Ixodidae > Rhipicephalus > Rhipicephalus appendiculatus. The sequence goes on along the minus strand of JALIZH010025980.1, from coordinate 48,564 downwards.
CTGGAGGAGCCGGAAGCATGCCTACCCACAGCAGAAAAGCTTCAACCATGGATCTTCTGAAGGCTAAGCGGACAGCTCGACGCTCCCAAAACACCAAGCTGCTGCAGGAGGCCCGAACGTTGATGAACGACCCGAACGCCGACATCTCCAAGCTCACAGGTATTCTGGACCGCCGCAGCTCGAGTAATCAGGAACTTTCAATCATCAATGCCACTCTCGAAGAGCACATTCCCGACGACGAACTTGAAGCAGAATATAGCGTTGCAGCTGAGTATGACGATCATGCCATAGGCATGCTGGCTGAATTACGCTGTCAGATCGCCGCTTTAGGACGAGTTGGAAGTGCGCCGCAAGCAGCAGTATCTGCTGAGACCTCCACCGTGGCTCAGACTAATGCTCAACCAACGACTGTTCAACTAGGACTTAGCGCGACAACTCATTTCGGATTACTACTGCCTAAGCTCAGCCTTCCTAGCTTTAGCGGATACGTTCACAATTGGACAGGACTTTGGGAGCAGTTTGAGCGAACGGTTCATCACAACGAGACCTTGTCCCCAACCACAAAGTTTCACTACTTGCGTAATTGCCTTGCGGGAGAAGCGGCAGCATCTATCGCGGGGTTTCCAACCTCAGAATCATGCTATACGCACGCCGTCTAAATTCTTAAGGAAATGTTCGGGCACCGGAAGAAGATCGAACAGTACCGCCTGTCAACCCTAAGAAAACTTCCTCACGTCATGTCGGGAAACGATGCGATAGGTCTTCGGAAGCTGTACGACGCCGCGCAGCTGCATATTCGCTGCCTGAAAGCTTTAAACGTACCGACACTCAGCTTATCTGTAATGCTTATCGACATCCTGCGAAACGCCTTGCCGGGCGACATGGTCTTGGCGTTCGTTCGCGAAAAGCGGAGAGAGACACTAAGAAGTCCTCCCATTGCAGAACCTGTGGTAAATGTGTGGCAACAGGCTCTCGTGACTCCTTCCTCGGAAGTTGGACTGAATGACCTGCTCCATTTCACTAGGGTGGAGTTAGGAAGCCGAGAGCAGTGCTTAACAACGCCAAGAGAGAAAAAGGTGAACATTGAAAAGTCACGAGACCACAGTACCGCTTCTGTGTTGCATAGCACTACTGTGGCAAAACGTGAATGCTTCTTCTGCAGCTCAGATGAGCATGGGACCCGTACCTGCGACTCTAAGATTTCTCTCGATGCGAAGAAGCTACAGCTAATCAAGGACAATCATTGCTTCAGGTGTACATCCCGTGGTCATCAGGCAAGGTCCTGTCATGTGACGCTCACTTGTTCGCTTTGCCACGGCAGACACGCCTCAAGCATGTGTGACCCGAATTACAAGAGGCAAGAGAGTACACCAACCTCTCACAGTACGACAGCATTTGTGTCAGCCAACGCTGTACTCTGACGTTATGAGTCGTCGCGCATTCCATCTAAGACAGACAACGGAGTATACCTTTAAACCTTCCGGGCTTGGGCCGGTCACGGCGATAACTGTAGATACGTGAGAGGTATCTTGGACGGCGGCAGTCAACGATCATTTATTAAGGAAGACCTCGCAATTAAGCGACGACTCAAGATCGTTCGGGAGGCCAGAATCGCTATACGTTTTTGGAAGAGTGACACCCTTACGTGCTGAAAAGCTGAATATTGTAGATGTTCCTTTGCGTAGGCAGCACAACTCTCAAGTGTGCAATGTACAAGCATACATTCTACGCAGAAGAGTGGTAAGTTGGGCCAGTTGGTCCGTTTTTGCGCAGTTACGTAATGATACATTCTACGGTTTATTTGCCACGACGTTTGTACCCCATCCGACGACAATCAATTTGTGCGAAAGCTGCGACTTTGAGGAAAATTCATCGCCGACGAGCGATGCTTCCTTGGAGCAGATGCAGAACCCGGACTGTCTTTACTCATCGGGTCAGACAACCTCTGGAAGATATTGACTGGTGAACTCGTGCGCAGAACTGATACAGTTGGTTTGGTCGCTATGAATTCATTATTAGATGAGAAGCAGCTTAAAACCGAGTTCAATCCGGTGGTGATGTGCGTCCTGACCACCCTTACTGCGCATGCGCAGACCTTCTCCACACACCTCCTCTCCCCCTCTCTCTCCTCTAGGCATCCCTCCGCACGGCGACCACACACCGACTGCGCATGCGCGACCCCTCCCCCCTCCTCTCATATGCTCCCCCTCTCTCCTCTAGGCATCCCTCCCGTGGCATTTACACCCCCAATGCGCAAGTGCGTCCCCTCCTCCTCTCTCCTCTCCTACGCCCCCCCTCTCTCGCCTCGCAACGCCGACGCAGGCAGCGTCTGCTAGCGAGTTTCTTGATTGAAAAAACCGACTGCTCGCGCTGCACAACCGTTCACTGGCCACCCCGTATATATAGGCACTGGATTTTGACCTGCAAGGTAGTGCCGATGGTAGATTTCTCTTGTGCGTTGTTGAACAATAAAAATTCGCAGCGTGCGCGTTAACTAAAAGCGGACTGCGGGTTTCTGTGTCCAACCGGAGTCTTCTGTCTCTCATTGCCCACTAAAAGCGATCGGCATGTTCCAGTAGGAAACACCAGTCCATCGCTGCGTGCTTTGCGCCTCCCCAGGTTTCTCTCCTGCGCAATGCCGCGATGAGCGCCAGCGTCAACGCCGCCGCCAGTGTAAGCGTTAGCGCCCGCTGCTTCGCATCTACACATTGTGCCCTTTAGCGGGAGATGGTGTAATTTTTTGTTTTCGGATGGACTTCCCAAGGACCAAACCGGTATGCGGTATCTACCGCAAGCAATACAAATTTGATCGTGTGTGCACTACGAGTCAACACCCATTCTGACGACGAAGTGACATCAGCGAGATCATAATCCTTTTGGAAACTCGAAGCAAAGAGTATCATGGACCAAAGAGACTCTATCCAAATCAAGACTTTCGACTCAATCAGCGAGACAATCAGCAAATCACACGGGAGGTGGGCAGTTGTACCACCGTGGAATGAAGACAACCGTGACACACCTTTCACTCGACTACTCAAGCAAGGTAAAAGGTTTTTTTCTAAACGAAGGACACCTCCAGCGATACCACGCGGTCATAAGACAATTTCCTTTGCTCGGACACGTGGAGTTAGTGCCGAAAGATGTTTCTATGGGCCGAGATGTCTACTGTATGTCCCACAGAAAAGTTATACGACGAGAATTACTGATTGGAAAGCTGAGCGCGCTTGACGCATCGCCTCATGCACCAGGTCTACCATCTTTTAATGGCTGTCTGGACAAAGGGCATAGGTGCAAGGCCCTGTGATGCTTGGACGAGCTGATATCTGCATGGCCGAGGAAATCGCAAGAGATTGCGGATTCTGGCCAGGACGTCGAGCAAACGTACTACCCGCCAAGCGTTCATCTTCAGGCACAACGCCAGACGAAAACGCTCACTGATATCACGAAGTTTAGCGATCTGCGAGAGCTTCTACGTGCCACAGCTTGGCTCCTATGATTGGCGAACCGAAATCAAGGAATGTCAGTAGCCAACGTGGAAAACATCAGCGAAAGAGATTAGGAACTTTGGAAAGCTACTTTATAGCTTTACAAACATCACTCGGGATTTGCCGTCTACTACGACAGGCTTTCTTTCAGGGCATGTGGCAGCTATCGCACACAGAAGCTGCTCATAAACACTCCTTCTTCAGAGATCGCCACCCTTTCATCAATAAGCTTAAGCAGCTTCGGCTTCTTGGCAGACTTCAACGAAAGGACAGAACTTACGGAACGAAGCAATCGAGAAAAACCGCAGAAAAGGCGCCACCATACCTAGCCCATTGTTTGGTCGGACACTGCCTGACTGTTCCTTCAGGATCACAAATCCCGGAGCCAAAAACTCGATGCTCACCAACAACAACGAATGATTTGACCAAGTTGACGTGTCGTCAAAAACTGCTCGACCACGTATGGGTATGTTGGAAAGAAGGGCACCTTCAAGAGCTGCGATCACTTCATCGCTATCCATCGTCAACTAGCAAGGACATAAAAGTGGACGACATCGTTCTTGTCGAGAAGCCCTGTGTATCAAGGTGCGTTTCGCCCCTTGGACGTATCGTAGAAGTTTTTCCTGGTCAAGACGGTGTTGTACGGACCTTTCGAGACACAAGACGGGAACATTGTCCAGAGACCAGCCCAGAAGCTCTACAAGCTCGAGATAGCCTGCAACTCTTTCGGGCGGGATGATGAAGAAAAAAATAAACATGCACAGCCTAGGATTGCGAGAGAAAACGATGAAGTTAAGAATCCTAAGGGCAAGATGGCTCCGTGTCTGATTTCTAGCGCTAGCGCATAGTTTTCTTACAGAGTCAGCTTCTGCTGACTGTGTTTGGAAACACTGTTGTTTACTGTACTATGAAGTAGCAGTGAGCCTTAAAAATCCTAAGGGCAAGATGGCTCCGTGTCTGATTTCTAGCGCTAGCGCATAGTTTTCTTACAGAGCCAGCATCTGATGAATGTGTTTTGAAACACTGTTTACTGTACTATGAAGTAGCAGTGAGCCTTAAAAATCCTAAGGGCAAGATGGCTCCGTGTCTGATTTCTAGCGCTAGCGCATAGTTTTCTTACAGAGCCAGCATCTGCTGAATGTGTTTTGAAACACTGTTTACTGTAATATGAAGTAGCAGTGAGCCTTAAAAGCCTAAGGGCAAGATGGCTCCGTGTCTGATTTCTAGCGCTAGCGCATAGTTTTCTTATAGAGTCAGGTTCTGGTGAATGTGTTTGGAAACACTGTTGTTTACACTGTACTATAAAGTAGCAGTGAGCCGTTCTTGTTTAGAAAAGTTTATTTACACTATGTACAAAACAAAAACGTAATAACATGTCGGTGATCACGGGTATATACACACCGGGACAGCTGTGCGCTACGCAAACATCACTATCTTGTAGTGAACATGTCATTAATCTAATATACATGACTAAGATGTGGCATGTAATACACAAGAACTCAATGGGATACATTGATACAATGGATACAATGGTACAATGATAAATGATACAATAGACGCAATGAAACACTGTGGATTACAGACAAACGTGATACGCAGATTTGCAGAGTACAAGAGTATGAACAAAGGCTCGACGGGCGCTGTCTAGCACCACGTCGGTCAAAAAATGAGTTGCACCCTTTCGTGTTCGACATTGACGAAGGGGCACGACCAATGCCTCAAGAACTCGTGCTCCCCTAGGAAGAAGAGCTCTTCCGAGAGGTACGCGAGGATCTCGCGTCTCATTCGCCCCAGTACTGGCCACAAAGCACGCCGGCGGCAATTCCCTGCCACTGCCTCGCATCGGTTTCGCCAAAGGTTGAACAGCCCCGCAGCTATTAACAGCGCTGAGAAGTGCCCCCCGCGGAAATCGGCCATCGGACACGAATGTTCGCACACCCTGTCCACGGAAACCTGCATGGGCAGCGCGCCAGAAGACGCGTGCCACCGCGCATTCTAGCGTCGCATGACGGTTAGTCTCAACGGCAGTGCAGTTGGGGCACGTGGAGACGCGCGCCACTTGCCAACGCTGCAATCGATCTCGAGTGGGGAGCAAGCCCCAGCCTAACCGCCAAACGAAGTCACGGAGATGCCCTGGCAACGCAGCTACAGCTATTCGTTTCCAGGGGTGGTTCATGATAGATTGACGATGCTGGGGCACCAAGGGCCGAAGAAGGGCGGCCATTGTGTCTACCACTTTAACTTCGGCGACCTCAATATCTGGGCACGTAACCTCCAGACGTCGATGAAATGCCAGAAAGGCTCGATACAAAGACGGTGATTCGGTTTATTGGGGACCGCGGTTTATTTGGCTAGCTGGCATCAAGACACGTTTAATGGACCAAGATGGTAACGAGCCAGTGTCTGAGCGGGCGTACCGTCACTACTTAGTACTCGCAGTAAAGTGCGAAGGCACAAAGTAGAAGCGGTGACGGAAACGTCAGGGAATGCAAAGCCGCCACGATCTCGCGGTTGAGCCAACGTCGGACGAGATAACAATTATGTGCCACCAGACCAGAAAAACGAACTGATACAGCTTTGTACTTTCCTGGAGACGCGGAGCGGGGGTTTTACGGTATGGCAAACGTACCAGAATTTTCCTAGGTAAACCGATTGGGATAAGTACCGGCGTTCCAAGAGGGGGAAGTCAAAGTGTTTGGCAGCTTTTACATCATTTTGGAGAGTTTGTACAACGGTTGACCAGATGCTGTCATGGATACCAAATGCCGTGAAAGTGACGCCGAGTATTTAATGGTAGGAGACCATTGTAAAGGCGACGTGATGCTGATACGGCCGTTGGGGTTGCCAATGAAGAAATACTGGCTTTTAGAAAAGGTTTAACCTTGCACCTGAGATCATGCCGAAGTGATGAAAACTATTCAGGGCATGTTGCAGCGACTGTTAATTTTGGACATATCAGGTAATATCATCTGCATATGCAGTGACCTTTACTTGAGTATTACCAGGTAGGGGCAAGCCTCGAATCTGTGGGTCTCGTTCTAGGGCCCTTAAGAAGGGTTCTAATGCAAGGATAAATAGAACTGGTGAGAGGGGCAACCCTGACGGACCCGTGGTGTAACTTGAAAAGGCTGACTCTAACGGGAATCTAGGTAAAGGGTACTTTTTGAATTAGTATACATGGCGTGAATGAGCTGAATGAAATTGTCTGGGAAACCGAATACATGTAAAACGTTTAGTAAATAACCATGTTCAATGAAATCAAAGGCTTTTTCTTGATCTAAGGAAACCAGCAGCCCTTGAGCACATCGGGCAGTGGTGTACTGAATGATGTCGCACGTTAGCCATGTATGGGTGTGGATTTCTCGCCCCGGAATAGAACAAACCTGGTGGGTAGCGATTAGTGATGGAAGAGACGGACTGATTCGGCGCACCAGGATGTTGGCCAAGAGCTTGTGATCCACATTAAGAAGGGTAATAGGGCACCAATCTTCTGCTAGCGTGGACATTGGGTCTTTCTTAGGGACTAGTGTAATACGACCTCTGTGGAAAGAATTTGAGAGGGTAAGATCTCGGAAACACTTACGAATAACGCGTGACATAAATCGGCCAATCATAGGCCAGAACTGTACGTAAAACTCGGCAGGGAGTGCGTCAGGCCCGGGGGGCCGAATCCTTTTTCATTGCGTCTCACGCGTCCTTTACTTCGTAATCCGATGGCGGTGATAGGAGAACGCCATATGCAGCGCTGGATTCGTGTGGTAAGTCTTGCGGCAGGGGATGCGAAGAAACGGGTCCTGGATAACTGACACTAGCAACAGATTGAGCCACTGACTGAATGTGCTGAGTGAATGCGCGGTAGTCGCGCGAACCAGCATCAGCTGGCGCGCTAGGGTTCAGCGTGTGGGCAGGCGAGCCCGGCGGACAAAGGAGAGCTCTGCGTGCATACCTGAGCACCTCAGGGTGTGCACACGGTGCACGTCTACAACGCCAAGCTGCAGCCGAAAGCGAAGAAGCACGCATAGTACGTTAGTACCGTTCGACAAGCTCCTCTTGCCATGCACGCATAACGGGAGATGGGCTGGGATCACGGTGAGCAATGCGTATTTTTTGTATTAAAACTGAAGCGTCCTTGGACACACGGGCGCGAAGTGCCCTGTCCGACGCACTGCAATGCTAACGCCATTGCTTTTTGAGGCGGTCCCAATCAGCTACGTCCGCTCCTACGAGCGATGCGCGTAACGCTCGGGACAATCCTTCCGTGGACTGAAGGTCCTGGAGAACGCGGCAATGGAGACGCCATGGTCTCTGAATTGTCCGCGTCCCCGCAGGGAGGTGGTGGGAGCGAATAACCGGGCGCTGATCGCTAATGTATACTGGAGTCGATGGCAACGACATTACACCAGCGTCGCGGACGAAGGCCAGGAGGCCGGAGGATGCGTTCACCCGATCTATTCTACTGCTTGACGCTGCTCGCCGCCAAGTATAGGCATAATTGCTACCATTGACACGTTCATGGATATCGCTCAGTGCTAACTGCTGCACGAGACGTTCAAGTTCTCGCGCGTTCCAGTTTGACCGGCCACGACCCGGACCTCGTACGTCTGCGTGTGAGCACGCGTCCGAAGGCATCGAAGGATACATGATGGTCACGCGAAAGACCGCGGTTAAAAACAATGACTCCGATGCTACTCGAACGCGTGCTGGAGCACGAAAAGAAACAATCGATATTGAATGCGCGTTTGAAAGCGAGTACATCAGATAGCTTTAAAAACTTAGTTTCTTGCACGAACAGTACGTCACAGGACACTGAACGTGCGAAAGCCAATACCTCAACCTGTTTTTGTGGGTTGCGGAAACCATGAACATTAAAGGTTATAATTTTTAAGGTGAAAGCCATGGCGAGAAAAAGAAAAAGCCAATATAAAATCACGTAAATGCAAGGGTGCCTTTAGCAGGCGCGGGAGCGGGTGCCCCGCGAGCGGCTCAGTCATGTTTTACGGCCAGGCGACCCACCGGAAGCACGGGGCTTCCGGGGCCACGCTGAAGTCCGCAGGGGACTTCTGTCTCTGCTGGGGGCTTCTGAGTCGCTGCTGGATATCCGGTGGCGCTTGTTGCCAGGGCTTTTGAGCGAGGACGGCACAAAGTCGTCTAAGCTGTCACGGCTGACGTCGCTGGGAGTGACGTCTTCGTAAATTCTTAGGGCCGTGTCACTCGTGCTGCTGTTCGAGTCCTCGTAGATGGAGACCTCGTCGTCTTGGGATTGGGTCTCCTCGATGACATGTGAACTTCCAGTTGACTGGGCAGCCATGTCATGAGCGTCAGATTTAGCATCTCCTTCTGCGACGCCTTCCCCAACAGGCGCCTTGTCTGGCGAGGGCTCGACTTGCGGTTCCGCGGGAATGATCACTGGACGCGGGGCACTGGATGGGTCCTCAGAGCCTGGAGGAAATGCCGGGTCCGGGCTGGCCGGGGATGCAGTGGGCGTTTGGTGTAGCGTCACGATTTGCGCACCTTCGTCTTGGCCAGTGACCGGGGCTGGCGTTGACGAACCCTCGCAGTTGTTCTTAGACGGCGTTCCTGGCCGAAGTGGCGGGAATTCTTTGGATGCCGCCTCTGAGTACGACCGCCTGATGGTGCAGGCTACGGTGGCATGCGGGTCGCCGCAGCGGCGGCACGGCAGCGAACAACCCTTCCCGTCGTGGCCGTAGACGCCTCACCGCCCACAAAAGGGAGCTGTGCAGTTCATCCGAAAGTGACCACTGCCACCACATTGACGATACACACGCTGTATTCCTTTATAGTCGCAGGTCACACGGTGGCAAGCGACTTTGAGGTAGTTGGGCACAGGCGACGAAGTCTTCATTTCGATGCGAACGTATCGCGTCCCAGTGGTCACGGTAGGGCGCGATCCTATCAGTCATCTGGTGATGTGCAACACCTTCCCGTAGTGGGACAGTGTTTGTGCGAGGACTTTGCTGGGGACGCGGCACGGCAGGAACAGGACGGTAACTGGAGTGACTTGGGGTCCCAGGGGGCCCAATGGCGACGCGCTCTCCTCGGATGATGAGGCGCGACGAGTCTACGATTTCAGCCAGGGTGGCTTCGCTGTTGACGGTGACTTGGTAATTTCGGCCTCCGAAGTACTGGGCACAGTACACTTCTTCGATTCCTACTATTGAAGAAGTCGCGTCAACAACGTCTTCGGCACTTGCCCCCCTCAGGGTCGATGACATCGAAGGCTAGCGCCTTCTTCGGTTGCTGGCTTGCCATAGTAGGCGCCCGCCAGCTCAAGGACGCCCTGAAACACTAGCTACTCAGATAGACACTACATACGATCTAAGCCAAAAGCCGGTGCTTTTTTGAATGAAGTTTCTTCCGTCCGTCCCAAAAGGCCGAGAAGCGATCAAGGCCACCGCACACTGTGAATGGAGCCAGCAAATAATTGGCATTCGGCCGAGTAGAGATATTAAAGGCATAGGTCAAAGTCCGGCAAGCGCCCTTGTTTTGTGACCTCTGTTGTGTAGGATTATAAAGCAAGATGTCGTGAAGCCCTGTGGAATAGCGCCCTCTGGATAGCGCAATTACTTTGTATTCAACAATGGCCGATGCAAGAAATTCGGGGCTGGATTTACGCATTCGTGGTCAATATTCCGTAAACCTGGCCATGAGAAGCCATCGCACAAAATCAGGCTTGGCGAAACTGATTCGTGTAACACAGACATGATTTCCAAAGACGAGTCACCACTTCTGTGTGATCCGTAAAGACTTCTCCGTTTAAGATAGTGAAAGAATAGACAAGAAACATAAGGTTCGTCCGGTGGGACTCGCTATTTTCGTCACCTAACGTGGGCACCAAAGAGAGAACATTAGGACGCATGCGTAGTAGCGACAAGTTTTGACACAAATATTTGTTTACCCCATGCTAAAACTCCATATGTATTTATTTTGCTGTACGGATACATTCCTGCCACTGGTTCTTGGTTAAAGACGGACAACTTCGTAGCAAATTTTATGCAACATTCTTATCCCAAAGCCCCGCAAAATATGACACGTATGTAACTATTCTTGTTTGATTGGTGTGTAACAATATAAGTTTGCTTTTTTTATTAACGCGATAGCGTTAAATAGCTCGTGTCGCAGAAATTCCCGCGTCGGCGTCGTTGGTTGCTAGCGAAACATCATCTTCTCCGTGACCGAAAAATCTAGAAAGGTACAAATAAAACAAATAATAAAAATTTGTGTGCCTGAGTGACGATCGAACCCAGGCCGTCGACGTGGCAAGAGGGGGTTCTACCACACAGCCACGAGATTCTTTCAACTGGTCTGGAAAAACATCATATGAATGTCATGTAGTAGAAGGAGCATCATATATTGCGGGGCATCATATATCGCTTCCGGCGTCAAAAAATGTGAATTGAGAAACGAGTGGGTGTTCTAAAGGCCCACCCATTACAAAGCACTCAGACATCTTTAATCCCCATCAGCAGCAGAACCAAGGTATATGTAAACTGGTAGCGTAACTTCCATAGAAGTCCACGTATCCAGTAGCTGGCGGCTCGTTGCCACCGTCGCCATCTACGTATGGAGGGGACAACTAACAGCACATAAAATAATAATAAATAAGATATGACGTCACAACCGGAAGCGGTACCGAGGTCATGACGCGAAATTGCAAGTTTTCTTAACTGCTGATCTTTTACAAGCCTTTTGTGAAATACGTGATTTTATTGAGCCTTTATGACTGGCCAATGGCGCGCGTGAGAGAAAAGGAGTACCAACAAGAAAGATTGACGAAGCAAGGTCGGTTTATTAGCCAAATAGTGTACCTGCAATATACACCAAAAACTTCGCAGATTAAGAAATTGTGATACAACTGTTCACGAGCACAGTAACATAATAGTTAGAAAATTCACATCACCCAATCGTTGAAACCCACTGCAGCGAGACATCAGCCTTGAGAATATCACTTTAGCAACCGTAGAGTACAGCGTTTTTCTTTGCTTAGCGTGTCGCATTCACCGTCACAAAAGGCGAGGGCAGGCCGTCCGTGCGCCAGCGAAGGCAGTCGGCAGTCACAGGACCGGCTATCTACACATTCTGTGAGCTAGTTGAGCTCTTAAATGTCACGCCAGTAAACAGCACATAAGCAAATAAATAAACTACTGAAGGTACGCACGAGACCGCCACGCAAAAGTGAGCGATGCCTCGTTGACCCGGCAATGCGCCGAACTAAACACAGGCCCTGATCGCAGACTGCCTGCATACGCCCCCCATTTATGGTGATCGACCAAGAAATGAGGCAATCAACCATTTAGCCAAGTGTCAGATAAACCGTTAGGTAAATTTCTAACTTACATTTTCGTATATAAAATTATGAGTGCACGAAAAAAAAAAAAAACCTAGTCGCGCTTCAATCGTACGGCGGGCGTTGATGTCCGTGGAAATAGGTTTTCGACCACTTTTCGTTCCAAGTTTCACGACCGATATGATTTGACTATCGCAGAACTATCAACAAAGTGAAAAGCTGCGTAGGTTCGCGTGTTGCCCTACGAACGCGTAGTGGGAACTTGACAACTGTGCTTGCATTATGTATTTAATGATACTTTTAAACGACCAATGTTCGGCGCACAGTCGTTCGTTTCCTTACGGCACGGTTGAGGCATGCACCGAGAACGGAAGCAGAATAGCACTTCAGAAGGCTATGTGCATGAGGCTCGATTATGCTATCGCGACCTACTCTTGAAAGTGCAGCTCAAGTGTCCTTCCATTTTTTTGTCAACAATGTATTGTTTAAAAGTTATTGACGGATTGGCAAAATGTGGCCAGACGAAGTGTCAAAATTCCTTGCACCAATTCGCACGCTACCCAGCAAAGAAAGTAGTGACATGAACCAAATCATATTCTGGCAATTTGTATTGACGTTCCTGTTTGGTTTATTTCCCTCTCTATCTCTCGATATATATATATATATATATATATATATATATATATATATATATATATATATATATATATATATATATATATATAGGAAAAATATATATACGCTTCTAAAAAACTGTTTATTGGTGACGTTTCGATCGGAGACCGATCTTCATCAAGACAAAATTTACCAGGCGTCGATGCGCTTTTATATCATCGCCGTGCCGAGAGAAAGAGAAAAAAGAAAAAGAAAAAAAAAGAGAGAGAGAAGAAGCGTACATACACCTGTACGACCACGTGCGCGTATGCTACATACGCATAGCACCTGTACTTAAAAAAAAAGAAAAAAAAGAAAAAAGACGGTGCAAAAATAAACGAGTGGCCAAAAAAGAGAGTGGTCACACGACCAGGTGCGCGTATATCTACATAATTAGACATAAAAACGTGTTTTCTAAAAAAAAATAATAAATAAAAAAAAAGAAAGAAAAAATATAAAAGAAAAGAAACGAAAAAACCAAGTGGACATGTTAAGTACATTCCTGTGGTGCCCCCGGCACATACCAAGATATACGAAGAAAAACATGTTTCAAGAAAAAAGTGAACGAACCCAAAAATATGTAGACATACATCGATGGTCAAGGTGGGCACGTTAAGCACATTCCAGTGGTACATTGTGAAGGTTCACTACGCAGGCTCATCTCTTCCCGGAGCTTGAACACAGCAACACAGTACATTCCTTTCGTCCATTGTCACGTCCCACCTATTCTCCCCCCGCCCCTCCTTAGCTGCTCCTGAAGCCCAGTGAGGGGGTCTACGTTCCTACGATCTCCGGTCTGTGGCTCAAGAATAATTGAGAAGAAAATGGAGAGTGTTTTTCAAATTTTTGACGTGGGAGTTCGAATATGTCATTTACTCGGTTGTCTGAGGAGTGATTTCATTGTAGGGGGGGAATTATTCGAAAGTTGCCCACCCTTCTCGGAATGCGCGTGCAGATCTTGCATGCCCGACAACGTGTTCCGAGTGATTTGCGAAAAAAAATACTAATAAAAAAAAGGAAAGAAGTTTGGTTAGGATCATTATTATCCTGAATCTTCCAGAGCGCGGATTGAAGACAGTATACCCGGAGTGATATTTAGACCAGCCTTCAATGTATCAAATTTATAAATCATGTATGATTCGCGCTGTTCACGCTCCCTTGTACTGGAGAAACCGCTTTGTAAGAGTGTGACCTTGATGGAATCAAACGGGTGGTTTTCGGAGTTTATATGCCGAGACAGAGGCAGATCCGGAAGCGAATGAACATGTGAACGATGGTTATTGAAGCGGGTGCGGAAGGCCGTGTCAGCCTGACCTATGTACTGAATACTGCATATTCCGCACTCGAGAAGGTATACTACATTAGAGCTGTCGCAGTTGAGGTTTGAGTGAATGGAGTATTTGAAATTGGAATGTGTGCTTTGAGCAACGTTGGTTACCTGTATATGTTTGCACACCTTGCAGCGGGCCTTGCCGCATGGCTGACATCCAGTTACAGGTGTCTTATCGGTTTTTGAACGAACAAGATAATCTTTAATGTTTTTGGGGCGTCTATATACAACTCGCGGAGGGGGAAGGGAAAATTTTTTGATAGCCGTTCACTCTGTTGTAAGATGTTAAAGTGTTTCTTTAGAATTTTGTTTACGTTGGGGGGTTGCTCCCAAATGTTAGAACCAAGTTTTTTCCGTCCCTCTTGTTTCAATTCTTTCTGCTGGTAAAGTAGCTGCTGGCGATCTAGGTTTGCCGCTTTATGCAGAAAGAATTGAAACAAGAGGGACGGAAAAACTTGGTTCTAACATTTGGGAGCAACCCCCCCAACGTAAACAAAAATTCTAAAGAAACACTTTAACATCTTACAACAGAGTGAACGGCTATCAAAAATTTTCCCTTCCCCCTCCGCGAGTTGTATATAGACGCCCCAAAAACATTAAAGATTATCTTGTTCGTTCAAAAAACCGATAAGACACCTGTAACTGGATGTCAGCCATGCGGCAAGTCCCGCTGCAAGGTGTGCAAACACATACAGGTAACCAACGTTGCTCAAAGCACACATTCCAATTTCAAATACTCCATTCACTCAAACCTCAACTGCGACAGCTCTAATGTAGTATACCTTCTCGAGTGCGGAATATGCAGGTATTCAGTACATAGGTCAGACTGACACGGCCTTCCGCACCCGCTTCAATAACCATCGTTCACATGTTCATTCGCTTCCGGATCTGCCTCTGTCTCGGCATATAAACTCCGAAAACCACCCGTTTGATTCCATCAAGGTCGCACTCTTACAAAGCGGTTTCTCCAGTACAAGGGAGCGTGAACAGCGCGAATCATACATGATTTATAAATTTGATACATTGAAGGCTGGTCTAAATATCACTCCGGGTATACTGTCTTCAATCCGCGCTCTGGAAGATTCAGGATAATAATGATCCTAACCAAACTTCTTTCCTTTTTTTTATTAGTATTTTTTTCGCAAATCACTCGGAACACGTTGTCGGGCATGCAAGATCTGCACGCGCATTCCGAGAAGGGTGGGCAACTTTCGAATAATTCCCCCTACAATGAAATCACTCCTCAGACAACCGAGTAAATGACATATTCGAACTCCACGTCAAAAATTTGAAAAACACTCTCCATTTTCTTCTCAATTATTCTTGAGCCACAGACCGGAGATCGTAGGGAACGTAGACCCCCTCACTGGGCTTCAGGAGCAGCTAAGGAGGGGCGGGGGAGAATAGGTGGGACGTGACAATGGACGAAAGGAATGTACTGTGTTGCTGTGTTCAAGCTCCGGGAAGAGATGAGCCTGCGTAGTGAACCTTCACAATGTACCACTGGAATGTGCTTAACGTGCCCACCTTGACCATCGATGTATGTCTACATATTTTTGGGTCGTTCACTTTTTTCTTGAAACATGTTTTCTTCGTATATCTTGGTATGTGCCGGGGGCACCACAGGAATGTACTTAACATGTCCACTTGGTTTTTTCGTTTCTTTTCTTTTATATTTTTTCTTTCTTTTTTTTTATTTATTATTTTTTTTTAGAAAACACGTTTTTATGTCTAATTATGTAGATATACGCACCTGGTCGTGTGACCACTCTCTTTTTTGGCCACTCGTTTATTTTTGCACCGTCTTTTTTCTTTTTTTTCTTTTTTTTTAAGTACAGGTGCTATGCGTATGTAGCATACGCGCACGTGGTCGTACAGGTGTATGTACGCTTCTTCTCTCTCTCTTTTTTTTCTTTTCTTTTTTCTTTCTCGGCACGGCGATGATATAAAAGCGCATCGACGCCTGGTAAATTTTGTCTTGATGAAGATTGGTCTCCGATCGAAACGTCACCAATAAACAGTTTTTTAGAAGCCTATATATATTTTTCCTATTTTGTTCTACGGCAACCGAAGCCAGACTCTTCATAATCTATATATATATATATATATATATATATATATATATATATATATATATATATATATATATATATATATATGTATATATATATATATATATATATATATATATATATATATATATATATATATATCGTTAAATAAATGTGTATGTGTGTGGTCAGCGTTGTCTACAGCAATATTTGGGGCTGACAGTTGAGAGCGGCGGTAGATGATGCCCGAAATATTTATTTTCAGAAACCTGCGGTCTTTAAGCTTCCTTTTTTTGACACACATCCACTTCTCAATCCAGGTTGCCTACGTGTTGCATCTATGACGCAGATGAAGAGACACGGAAAGAAGTTCACTTGTATTTTTTCACTCGCACTGGAGCACAATATTTGTGAAGCCACGAAACCACATGTTCAGGCCCATTTTAACCGGATGGCGATATGCATGGTTCGTAGGCGCTGTGGGCGCACAGTCCCTGTTTATTGGTTGCTGAGGTGCGCGTTTCAGTGGGATCAGTTGGAGTGGTCGACAAGTGAAGCGGAGTGGTGGGCGGCATTTACTCCGCCGCCTACCGCGAAGAGAGCCCTGATCTATCTATCTATCTATCTATCTATCTATCTATCTATCTATCTATCTATCTATCTATCTATCTATCTATCTATCTATCTATCTATCTATCTATCTATCTATCTATCTATCTATCTATCTACGACTTTGCCCTTACTGGCCTGTTTAGTGAATGGGATCTGTCGAAATTGACATGTCCTGGCATGACTGTATGAGGAATATAAATAACAGGTCATAACAAGCCAATTATAATATGCAGGTCATGAACCGAACGATTTACACACCACTGTCTTGGTGTTTGAACATAATGACATGCATGTTATTTCAATGTTACCATTCCTATCTATCTATCTATCTATCTATCTATCTATCTATCTATCTATCTATCTATCTATCTATCTATCTATCTATCTATCTATCTATCTATCTATCTATCTATCTATCTATCTATCTATCTATCTATCTATCTATCTATCTATCTATCTATCTATCTATCTATCTATCCTAAGACAGGAAACACGCTTAATCGAAAATACGGCAATCTACCAGGAATGCACGCGTGAAGCCGGAAGCGATTATTAAGTGCGGAGCCGTTTAGAGGGCCGGGCTGTCGTACGGTGTCGTGTGTTGTTGTCGCCACTTGGCGTAGCACTCCGTGTGTTGCATATTGAGCGCGAGCTCGCGCCAAGCAGAAGTATTCTTCCTCTTGTTCTTCGAGCGCCTTGATGGTGATAATTGAGCGGAGAAAACACGGACTAAGAAAAGGAACAAGCGCTGTGTGCGCGTGCTCTGCTCTGCTAGGGCAGAACGGTAAGCCGTCACAAAAAAAAAAAAAATATCCCGCCTCATACCTTCTGCATAGGACTCCAATAATTCCGTATGTTTACATAAGATTCTTGCGGACATATATGGCAAGTATATGGAAAATGTATGCACTCTACGAATTCCGTACGATAATCTACGTAATTATGGGAACGACAGATGGAACGTTTTAATTGGTATCCTCTTGTGCGAAGACTTGTGTGTTGAGGAAATGACGACTAATTGATAAAAAGTCACAGTTTCGCCACAAGGCGAAGCAATGAATGCGATAGCAATAAATTGGAATGTCAAGTGACGAATGGCAAGCAGGTCGAAAGTGCAGCGCGCTGCTCACGCACACATGGCGTATGAAAACAACACGCACAGGACCAGAGCGAACTAAAAACATTCACAGCTCGACACTTAACGCGCTGCTAAAACAAAAACGACGCACGAAACGTATTCACAGGTACAGACGAGCGCGAACTATCAAGTGTCACAGTTTTTACTTCGCTGTGTTTGTAAAGCGTGCTCTTTTCGCAAACAGGGGACTGCAGCGAGGGATGTGACCTTCGCGCGCCGCGTAACTACAACGCTATCGTTCCGCCGAAAGCCCCCCTTCTCCGCCACCGCCAGATAAGCGCGCGCGCACGGGCATCTACCCCCCCCCCCCTTCGCGCAAAGTGCAAGCCGGAGAGTAGGAGCGCTTGAGACCGTGCGTCGCGACGAACGGGGCGCCCAGCTAAGCCCCTCCGAGCGCGGCCTATGCGCCATCTCGCTGGTAATGCTGAAAACACGCTGAAAACTCGCTGTATATAAATAGCTCGCCGTTTGAGCGTTGAAGGACGTTCGCCTTCGTGGCTGAATGGGTAGCGCCGCGCGCTGCAGACCGAGAGGTCCGTGGTTCGATGCCGCGCGTCGGAAACATTTTTCTGAGTTATTTTTCTTTGAGGTTTTTATAAATATATAGATACATATACATATACGGGACATGACGGCGACGCCGACGGCGAAAACCAGCCGAGAGTGTCCATATAATTGCTATCGCAATAAAATTCAGTTTAAAGAAGGAAAGGAAAGTTTATTGAACAAGTGTACACAAACACTGGAGGCACTTATACATACCGACAACGGCCCCTGCATTGCGCATGGAGTCAACGCCTTATGACAATAGCGTAATGTAGCGGCATTAGAGGCATGTCCGAAGGTCTGGCAATCGGCGTTGTTCAGTTCAATTTTTCATTCAGTATTATCGAAGCGCCGTTGCTGAAGTAGTGTGCAAGAGTGCACGCCGAGGAATACGCCTAAATGTTATACAAACTTGCCGATATAATGCTCACAACTTGTAATAAAGCTTCCCTATACACTGAAAAGACATTTTACCGTACAGTTTAAGAACGAAAAAAATTAGCAGTTGTTCCGAGAACGAATACAACCGTTGAGCGAAGCTCCTTAGAAATGGGAAGCAAATGACCCCTACATTTTGAAACGGTTGGCGGCGTCGGCGCTTAGATTCGGCCGCTCTAGCACGTACGGTACGATCCTGTCGGCGTAACCTTTGTAGCTCCGCTCGTCGTGCTTTAACCGCAGGACCCTGTTGCCGGGCTCATCTTGCTGCCTCTGCTCTGGCTTTGCGTTCCGCATGCTTGCCAAGCTGCTTATCGTCTTAATCATATTCACGTTTACGTTTCTGAGGACGACTATCCACATTCTGTGAGGAGCCCTAAGTAATGTCAAGTGGTTCATTATTGTTTTTGCGCACCTTGTTTTTTGCGCAACGCGCGCCGAACGCCGCGAGCGCCTTGCAGCGCGTGCCGTTTCTTTTTTTTATTTTTTATTTTTTTTGTTGTTGCGCCGGCGCCTCGAGCGAAGAGCGTCTACTGCTACCTTAGACGAAGCTCCCGTGCTGCGCTAGAATGATGGTTGTCATTTCAGAATTCACGATGGTGAAAGTGAAGACGACCATTATAACCAGTTGTGCACAAAGCTTATTTCTTTTATTTAACCTCGAATTTCTGGTGCGCTAGAAGCAAACCGCTCGGCGTTCGGCGCGCACGGCGTTTCATTGTCTTTTTTGAGCCGGCGACGCATCCAGGGAGCTTCAACGGCGAACGGGTGCCGGCCTAAGGAGCTTACTAAAAAAATTACACCATCTCCCGCTAAAGGGAACCATGTGTAGATGTGAAGCGGCGGGCGCTAACGCTTACACTGGCGGCGGCGTTGACGCTGGCGCTCATCGCAGCGTTGCGCAGGAGAGAAAACTGGGGAGGCGCAAAGCAGGCAGTGATGGAACAGTGTTTCCTACTGGAACATGCCAATCGCTGCTAATGGGCAATGAGAGACAGAAGACTCCGACTGGACACAGAGACCCGCACTCCGCTTTTAGTTAACGCGCACGCTGCGAATTTTTATTGTTCAACAACGCACAGGAGAAATCTTGCACCGGCACCACCTTGGAGGTCAAGATCCATTGCCATATATACGGGATGGCCAGTGAACGGTTGTGCAGCGCGAGCAGTCGGTTTTTTCAACCAAGAAACTCGCTAGCAGACGCTGCCTGCGTCGGCGTCGCGAGGCGAGAGAGGGGGAAGCGGAGGAGAGGAGAGAGAGGGGGTGACACGCATGCGCAGTGGGAGTGTGAACGCCGTGGGGCAGGGATGCGTAGAGGAGAGAGGGGGGAGCGTAGGAGAGGAGAGAGAGGGGGGGGACGCGCATGCGCAGGGGCAGTTAGACGCCGCGGGCAGGGATGGAGAGAGGGGGGAGTGTAAGAGGGGAGAGAGGAAGGGAGGCGCATGCGCAGTGAGGGTGTGGTTGCCGTGGGGAGGGATGCCTAGAGGAGAGAGAGGGGGAGAGGAGGTTTTTTATTTTTATTTTTTTCTTTAACTGTTTGCGCATGCGCAGTAAGGGTGGGCACGCGGCACACCACCACCACCACCACCACCACCGGATTAAGCTTCGCCATAAGATGCTTCACATCTAAAACGGGCACAGATAGTCTTTCGACGAGCCTGGCTCCCTTTAAAGGGGCACGTTAGATCTGTTTGGATTCCTAGGACTCTCCGGCGAGAGTATCACGATGTGCTACAAAAGTTCACGTGCTTCTTTAAAGAGATTCATATATGCGGAAAGTGATGACTTAAAATTTTAAGCGTTGCTCTGCTATAGCGAACGCCAGACACCAGCAGGCTGAAGCCACTCTTGCTGAATCTAACTTTTTTCGCTGGGTTTCATTACTAAGCAAAGGTCATACCACTTTTATATGCGAAAAAGCTTAAGGCCGAGTTCAATCCGGTTGTGGTGATGGTGGTGGTGGTGTGCGTCCTGACCACCCTTACTGCGCATGCGCAAACACTTTAAGAGAACACAAAAGAAACCTCCTCTCCCCCTCTCTCTCTCCTCTAGGCATCCCTCCCAGCGGCGACCACACCACCAGTGCGCATGCGTGTTCTCCCCCCATTCTCTCTCCTACGCTCCCCCCTCTCTCCTCTAGGCATAAAATGACCTTTTGAGGGCCTAGTTGGTGCATATTGACGAGATTTACTTAGCGCCAGAAAAAGACGCAGCACACAAGAGAGACACACAAGGGACAATGTGTCTGTCTTGTGTGCTGCGTATTTTTCTGGCGCTAAGTAAATCTCGTCCTCTAGGCATCCCTTCCCGCGGCGTCCATACCCCCCCCCATGCAAAGCGCGTCCCCCCCCTTTCTCCCCTCTCCTACGCTCCCCCCTCTCTCGCCTCGCAACGCCGACGCAGGCAGCGTCTGCTAACGAGTTTCTTGGTTGAAAAAACCGACTGCTCGCGCTGCACAACCGTTCACTAGCCACCCCGTATATATGGCAATGGATCTTGACCTCCAAGGTGGTGCCGGTGGGAGATTTCTCCTGTGCGTGGTTGAACAATAAAAATTCGCAGCGTGCGCGTTAACTAAAAGCGGACTACGGGTCTCTGTGTCCGATCGGAGTCCTCTGTCTCTCATTGCCTATTAGCTGCGTCTGGCATGTTCCAATAGGAAACACCGGTCCGTCGCTGCGTGCTTTGCGCCTCCCCAGGTTTCTCTCCTGCGCAACGCCGCGTTGAGCGCCAGCGTCAACGCCGCCGCCAGTGTAAGCGTTAGCGCCCGCTGTTTCGCATCTACACATGGTTCCCTTTAGCGGGAGATGGTATATTTTTTTTTATTCGGCTGAGAGAGCAGGGAACTCAAGCCCAGAAACACGTTTGAACATGTCCATGCAATCATCGTGGTGGAACGCTAGCACAGGGTTGCAGCGCCGCCACAGATGCGTGCGTTTGCGCACCAACGCTCCTCGCGTGCCCATGGCACGAGCCTCACCGCCGCTCGCGGTGTCCTTCTATTTCTCCCCGCTAGCCCCTCGCCGCGCACCTTTCCTATACTATCCACTTCGTTATACTGCGCTTTGCTCTTTTTTAGCTCGGCCAGGGGTCGGCGACCTTTTGAGGCGGAGGGCCAAAGTTGCTTGAAGACAACACAGTGGCGGGCCGCACGAAAGGTTGGGAAATGGAAGGTTTTTCTAGGCAAAGCGTAAAAATTTGGCGAATTGACACTAATTTGTGAGACTGGATTAGAAATCATGTTTATTTTCAGCGAAAATAAACATTTTAGGTCAAAACTGCCATGTTGGCCTTCAAACAGGAAGTGGAAAGGGAAAGGGGGGCAGGGACTATGACGCCGTGCCGGGTGCCGCAAAATACTGCGACGCGAACCTTAGGTTGCCGACCCCCTGAGCTAGGCGGAAACGGCGGATGACGACATGAGAAACCTATGGTCGCATACAACTTTAGATGTTCGCGGCAGTTTCTCCTCCAAGAAGAAAATGCCGTGGACTTGTAAAGTATTTTATCCTTCAGGCTTGTACACATTTTCTCCTCCAGGGATAAAATGCCTACAAGGCTGGACGAAACCGCACGCACTCCAGACTGACGGCATGGCCCGGATGGCCGGTGACTCCACTCTGGGAGAACATTGCCGAGTGCATGAGATGGACTATTGCTTTGGATGTAAATGTGATCGGCTGCTGCGCTTCGGTCATGTGGGCGCGTCTTTTCCGCAATTGTTTGGGCGCATCCGACTACAGCGAGGTTCTAACAGCCCGACCAAAAAAGTAAACCAAATGACTGCTTTGGACTCCTTTTTTTTTCCGAAAGGGCCAACAAATCAGCTTCGGCATTTTTTCCCCATTTGAAGCAAACACGCGTATAGAGATCCGATTGCCGTAATTGCCCATTCGCTGCTATACCACCGGCTGTGTAAACAACAAGCTGATATGGGTGTTGATTCACACTGATGACGCATGAGACGGCGGCGGTCCAACGATCCCAGTAGCCCTTGCGAAACGAAGTTACTCCTCCAATACCTTTAACACAGAAGCCGTTTTAGTCGTTGTAGAGAGCTCGGCTGCGTATGCGCCTAGAAAATTGGGCAAACCCCACCACTGAGTGCAGCAAAAGCGAGGGAAAGCGACGACAGTGAATGGAGAGAGTGGAATGAAGGAAAGTGAGTTCGAGCGAAGGGAAGGAGGGTGGAGCCTGGGGTGGGAAAGTGCATATAAAGCCTAGTAAAACAACGTGAACTGTGGCAAGGAGCTGGGAAGGAGGAGGGAGGCGAACGTTAAACGAAAGCTGTTCCCGGTGAAATGGAGGGAAGAAAGAGAAAGAGAGGAGAATAAGAAATAAATCAAAGAAAACAAAAGTTTTTTGGTGAGGTCATATTCGAACCCGGCTACAGAAGCTTCGAAGCGGAGTGTGTAAACCATTCAGCTATCCAAACAGGAACTATATGAAGGCGTACGTATGAGCGAGATAACGGGAAAAAAAGAGAGAGAGAACGAAAGAAGGAACAAGGAAGCAAGAGAAAAAATGCAATTGAATGCATTGAGAGCAGTTCTGCAAGCTTGAATCCTCGCGCACAAGTGTGTGAGCTGCCCCCAAATTTCATTATGGGCATTCGAGTCTTCACAAATGATGTGTGGACAAGGTGTCCTTGAAATCAAATTTTCAAGCCTTGAAGCGTCGAAAGGCCTGCCTGGCTCCAGGTATACTCCAATGAGAGTGTATTCTTGTTTGTCTATTACTGTTAGGGCACACACATATTCATTGTCGCTGTGGGGTGGAATGTCAATCTCGGAGGCTGGAATATCTTTTCGAAAACCTATGAGTAACCTGCTGATATCATCAGGCCGTTTTGAGTGGTGGAAATAGTATCCGTTCATTCTGAAATGTGGTCCGACGCGTGATTCAGAGATGACGATGAAAGGGAATCGATATTGTTGCACCAGTCGCCGGAAGTCTGAAAACTTCGAGCGAAGGCCGCGAGCGTTCCACTGGAATATGGTGCATGTGCGAAAGATTCTGTGGATGGTGAATTCAGGTGAGAATGTCGTTGAGGAAGCCATGATTTTTACTTAGTGGGAATACACCCCTGCGGAGCGTAAGACGTCGATACCAACGGCTCCATTGTAAGGATTGCTTCTACTTCTGGGAGACTTCTTGACGAGGGGTTAGCACGAACAAGGGCTTTGAGGGCAGCAAACAGCATCGGAATCAGTATGCGTGTAAAATCTTGGTCGGTGTTTCCGTGCTGCTGCCTTTCGCAGATCCCCCTGTCGTGTTGCGGCGACTGAGACTGTTGACGGCTGTAGTCGCTTGTTGAGTCTTGTGAAACGCGTTGCGGTGGTTTTGAAAGAGACGACGAGCCGATGGGCTTCCCACGCTTCTTTTTAGTGACATCAGCGTACGTGTTACCAGAAGTCTTTTGGCTTTGTGGTGATTGTTCCTGGGAGACGTCTGTCATATTCGTGAATACAACTTCAGGGTTAGGCGGTGGTTCATTGCGCCTTGGTGGTTTTCCTTGTGCTTGCTCCGCCGTACGTGCAAGTGTAGCAGCCTTCTTTTTAACGCACCATCCATATGAAGCAGGGTGTGGACCACTGTAGTTGGCAAATTTCGGTTGTGCTCTTGAAGTGCACTCCTTGTGCGAATGGGGGCCAGCACACACCTTGCAGCGCACCGGGCCATTGCAGTGTCTCGCTATGTGTCCGTGCCTCTGGCACTTATAACACTGTGTAGCTTCCCCGACGTACTTGGTGACCGGGTAGCTACAGAACCCAAGCGTAACTCGTTTAGGAAGTGGTGAGTCCTTGGCGAACTCCAAAATAACGGATAGACGACGTACCTCTTTGACCTTGCCTCCATCTTCAGGTGTGAAGGCGGTGAGCCTCTTTGCTGACACGACGCCTTGATCGCGTAGATAGTCTCGTAGGTCTTCATTTGTGTAACTCAGAGGAACATCTTGTATTTTTACATAGTTCGCCGTGTAAGAGTATGGAACTCGGGCTTCTACAGCTACGCCAGCCAGTTGAGTCACCGTTAGCAGACGGTTTGCGGCGGGCAGTGTTGACACTGTAACCATCAGGCTTCCGTCTTTGTTGAGGCGATGGTTAAGAACTTTTTCTTGAGCCGACGTTACAACCGCTGATGCGAAGACGTTAGGGTTCACTTTCCATAAGCTTCCCCCCTTCCTTGGTAGGCCTGAAGACAACAGGAACGCCAGTACCTCTTTTTTTCTTGTATGACACAACCGTGAAGGATGCCTGGTCCATATCCTCTGTATTTTCATCCGAAGGATCGGAGCTGTCTTGTTCATCGCGTAGCCTCTTGTTTGCAGGGCCATGGTCTGTAGCTCCTTCTACAGAGGCTGCAGGAGTAGTAGTTGCCACCGTTGCCATAGATGCGGCATCGAGTGCATCTGTCGGCGATGTTCCGTGCCGTGTTGGGTATGGCACAGAGCGCCTAGAGGTCCGTTTGACGTGTTTTTCCGGGTGGACGGGAACCTCCAGGTCGTCACGGGGTGAGTACGAAACACAATAAAGTAATAAAAACTGTCAGACTGGAAAAGATAGCGAAAAGTTACGAACTGACCTAACGCAGCCAATGCTTTAGAAACATATTCGTCTTCGCCCACATTAGTTGAATATACAGGCAGCCTCAGCTATCTCTAGCCAGAGTTTTAACGCTTTGGTAGACACAACGAGGGAACAAATGTTGTCGCGTTAAAAACACTTTTTATGAGTGTTTTTAAGCCAATCCGAAAGTTGAGAAGTGTTTTATTGCGAAAAAAGTGGGACCGATATGTCCCATTGTCCACTTAGGCCACTTTCATCAAATGGGACCTCTATGTCCCGCTGTCCACTTGAGGAAGACGGACGACGACAGCGCCTGTCGTCGTCCGTCTTCCTTTGTGTTTGTCAAAATTTTAGCGCTGTTTTCCCTTCTTTGCACGAGGTACCAACACGCCAAGCCTTAACCTTAGCACTTTAGAGAGTTTGAATTTTCGTGTAAAATTGGGTGAAGCAATTTGCACGCAACAGAACGTTACACACAAGTCACATGTCCTTCGTGCACACTTCTTTTTTGCTAGTTGAGCACCAGCGTCCCCGCCGTCGCGTGCATGTCAAGTTCTGGTGGTCAGTGTTTCCGCAGAAGCGATGCTCATTCCGAACACCAGTCATCACGTCATCACTGTTGTTCGAGTTCTCTGTGAAGCTCCAGCATAGCTCAAGTCCCTTTCCTTATCTTTAAGGAAAGGGACTTGGAAAGTGAAAACCCTTTCCTTATCTTTAGAAAAAAAATTAGGGCAACTACGCACAAGTGGGTGCGTAGCTGCCCCGGTTCTTGTCCCCAGTTCTGGGCGCCATCTTGTATCGTACAGCGCGCCAACTATAGTTGGCGCGCTGTACATTCAAGATGGCGCCCTGACGAGGGTCAATCCGTTTGTTATCATAGAAACAGATAGAACGTGCGAATGTGCGGCCCGTGCCACTTTCAACGGATGAAGTCATGAGCCGTACTGAAATATATGTGAGTCCAAAGTACTTTCTAAAACCATAGAAACTCACCACCTAAATATTTGCCGTGGTGTGAAATGTTATATTTCACCTCCATTACCGTGCATGAACGATGCTTCGCAGAATCCTGTGCGTGCTACTGAAAACTGCGTGATCTGGAATGGACGTATGAACTGAACGGCACTCCGAGGTAGTACACGGAACAAAAGCATTTAACATCCCATTCAGTATCGCTTTTGTCACAGCCATGCTCAGACACTAGCCATGCGCAATTCACTGCACTCGGATGTTGCGGGTTCGATCAGCACGATCGCAACATGAATATCGAAAAGAATACACATGTGTCCTTTTCGGAACGTCGAATTCTTCGACGTTGAGAAAATTCGTCGAACAACAATGCCGTTCGGAAGTTACCGGTGAAGTACAGGAGAAGTTAGCCGACAGGCGTGGATTGCGGCCATGACTGCACGTTTCATCGCTCTCAGGGTTGCCGTTGGTGGCTCCTTTGCGCCAAATTGGCTACTTTCTGACACTGTAAGGCGCAAAAAGTTGAGGTTGGCGCCATGGCTACTGAATGGCTATACTGTACTTCAATTTTCGCGCACTTCCTGAACCATTTGTCCGTATAATTTGAAGGATAAAACAGCAAGCAAGTTTAAAGAACAACAATTGTTTGCAAGTTTTCTGTCGTGTTGGCTTACGCGCGCACATGCGCTTCTCCCGCCAGAGGATAGTGCGCATCAAGGCACCCTAACGAGTGACCCATTGCATGAAAATACGGATGGACGCGCGCATGTAGGGAAAT
The DNA here is from genome assembly GCA_030522465.1 of Rhipicephalus appendiculatus. NCBI lineage: Eukaryota > Metazoa > Arthropoda > Arachnida > Ixodida > Ixodidae > Rhipicephalus > Rhipicephalus appendiculatus. The sequence continues at coordinate 21,686 of JALIZH010025980.1, read as the reverse complement.
GCGTGGCCACATAGCACAGTGCTGACGCCAGATGCGAATGCTTGAAACACAGCGCGTCAACGTGATATCAGCAATGAAATGAAGCTGGACTTTTCATCTTCGATCAGAGTTCGCTACTTCAAGCTATACTGGTATTATTGTAACTTTGTACAAATTTCGGTGTACGGCTTCAAAAAAAAAAAGAGGTTCAACATCTAATGTTCCTGATGAGCTGCTGCCCAAAAATTACTTTTGCATGAACTACATCTATTGTGGAGGAACTGTATGCAGCTATGTGCACTCTGATTATAATAATTTATTATTTATTTGCAACTACCTGTGGCTTGGAGACGGACCAAGACGGAAAAAATAGTGTGCTCCTCATACTTCGTTTTGCTTATTTGAAATCATATTATTTACTGCTGAATTATAAAACTATAATAGCACTCTTCTTTTCTATTTGGCTACAAATTTGGCTTTAAAATTAAATCGCATGGCTACATTGCCTACTTTTAGCTTGATGTTTGGCTGCTTTTCAAATCTAGCCAACGGCAACCCTGATCGTTCTAACCATTTCGTTTCGCTGTTCGAGCTCGAGCGTGTTGGCGGCATGCGGTGCTACATAAAATCCACAATAATTGCACTAGACGGAGGGCACAAGAAAAACTATGGTTTTATTTAGATCTAGCTGAAGGATATTATACACTAAATACAATCAAAGATACTTACGAGCGTGAAAAAACATTAACGCACGAGGGCACGTGAAGTGCAACTCCCTCCTCGCGAGTTAGCAGTTGATCGCTCATCGTCGCTATCACTCTCGGTGCTTTCACAGCCTTTTACGTCCAGTTAAAAATCCTCATCGTCAAGATGGTTTCTTTGAACATCACTGCTGAAAGCAATCTGAAGAATTTCCTCCGCCGCACGACTCAGGGCCACTCCGCGTCACCACGTTGACTGGGCGCGGACTACATTTTCTTATCAAAGCGGTTAACAAGCACATCGATTGCAGTGTGATGCCACCTATCAACAAACGTACAAAGAGAAGCGGCGCAGCGCTCGCCAATTTGAGATTGCTCGTGAGCCCGCGCGACTTCTCGCGTACAATGTTATGGGACTGATACACTACAAAAGCACTCACGAGTGCTATATGCAAGTAAAACGAGGTGAGTTTCAATGAAAAGGTCTGACGTTAACATTTAACTAACCTACGTGGTTACAGAAAACCTCACGAAGCTGATATGTGTACGCTTTTGGGCAATCATTGAAAGCACGAAAACTTCGCGTCTCGCAAGAAAAAATCAGATATATGGTGCCACGGAGGACCCGGTTTGTTCACTGATGCAGGAAACATGCAGAGTGGTAGTGTTCGTTTCTTGCTAACGCGTCAACACTGAGGCTAGCACAGCCGAACGAGAGGGTGACTGCGTAGTGCTGTCATTGTGTCGTCTATAACCCTCCTCTAGAGGACGCTCCTGAATTCGGCATGGTAGCGCGACAGTCTATGGGCATTGCGACTGCCGATTCCCACAGTGCGTGAGATGTGCCGGATTTATTCCTCCATCCTGCAAGTATTCCACATTTTGCACGAAGTGCGCTGCTTTGGAAGCAGTGGTAAGCTCTTCAATGGAAGCCTCCTACGAATGTTAGCAGTGATGCGCTTGTGGTGAACGAAAAAAGCAGCAGATCCCGTGCATTGTGAGAATCGATGTAATGTGAAGCAGCCAGCCAGGCTGCTTTACGATCATTTTACGATCTCTCATTTATGTTTGTCATACAGACACGGCACGAAATACCAAATTTAGTGTATATCAAGCTAGTGAAAGGGCCGCGAGCATGCCATGATCCAGGAATGCAAGTTATGTTGCACATGACATGCCATGATTTCTATATTACCACTTGTCATTTATGTTCGCCATACAACAACGTCACTCAATACCAAATTTGGTGTGTATCAAGCTAGCGAAACGGCCTCAGCGAACCATGAGCGTGGCATGTGAATCATGTTGTACATGAAAGGCAGGTCATGAATCTCATATTAGCACATGTTATTTATGTTGGCTCATGCAGACATGTCTGATCATACCAATTTTCGGATATATCAATTGAAGGAAACGGCCCCAGGAGCACCACGGCCATGGCGTGTAAACCATACCGTTCATGACAAATTATTCATGATTTTCATGATAAGACCAGCCATTAATGTTCGTCATTAGGCATGTTATGCCATACGAAGTTTGGTATAAATCCCATTAACGATATGGTCTGGAGAGCACAAAGTCGTCGGCGGCTAGATAGATAGATACGCTCAAAGTCGCCGAAGTTCGCTGAGAATTGCTTCGCATTTAATAACAATTTGTTTAGGAATACGAGAACAATATGCATGCTACTACAGAAGAGTCATTGGCTGTCCATTCAATGTGCATTTAGGCAACGCCCTGAAGCTGAGGTAGTGTGCTTGATACGCTCGAAGTCACCGAAGTTCGCTGAGAAATGCTTGGCATGTAATAACAGTTTGTTTAGGAACACGAGAACAATATGCACGCTACCACAGAAGAGTCATTGGCTGTGCATTCAATGTGCGCTTAGGCAACGCCCTGACGGTATGGCAGTGTGCATGGAGCCAGCGCATAATTGGCAGTCGGTAAACTACGCATCTTCAAGGCGTGCGACATGATCGGGCAAGCGGTCTTGTATTGCACGCTCTTTTGCGCAGGAATTATAAAGCTGTAATTCTTGAAGAGATGTGGAGGAGTGCACTTGTGGGTAACGCAATTACCTTGTATAAGCATGGCCAATGCAATAAACTGTAGCAACTGTAAATGCAATAAACCTAGCCTTAACAAGCCGTCGCACAAAAGTTGGCTTTCACGGTGAAACATAACATTTGCAGCATGATTTGCAGAGACACTCCCCTGTGTGACGTGAAAAGGCTTCTCGATGTTTAACATATTATGCACTTATATATAGGACGCAGGAGCAGCGTTCGTTTGGTGCGATACGCTATTTTTGTCACCTTATTTGTGTACCCAACAGGATAGCGCGCATGACGCGCCTACAGTGGCAAAAAACGCTTACGCAAAGGGACGCTTACCGAATTATCAAGCTGCCTATTAATTTTGACTGTTTTCTTTCACGATGTTGTAATAGCGTTTGCTGAACATTGTGCTTAGCAGTTTGTCTGTGTGTTCATTACTGTCCCCGTTGTATGGACACTATGTCGAATTGTTTGTTACGCGCTACCACGGAATAAACTTTTTCTAAACACTCTTATGTTTTCTGTCACTGGTTTTCAGTTGAACACAAGAATGTCTAGGCCAATTTTATGCAAGAATTTTATGCCAGTGCCACGTCATGCGCGGTATCAAATGAATCTCATAAGACATTCAATACACGTTGCTTAAATGCATGCAATGATTTTAAGCTGATTGACGTAAAGGCAAGCTGAGGCTTGATGAAGTGTCAAAATTCTTTTCACCAGATGGCACACTACTCAGCGCGACAAATAGCCACCTTTGTTAAATGATATTTTGCCTAACTGTTGGGGATGTTCCTATTTATATACAGTAAAATCATGTGCAAGCGCCGCCCCCCCTTTCAGCAACTTGAATGCAATGACAACGAAGGGGGAAGGAGGGTGGAGCCTCGGGTGGGAGAGGGTAAATGAAGCCTACTGATACGAGGAGTGCTGTGGCAAGGAGCCGTTAAGGAGGAGAGGGGCGAACGTTAAACGAAAGCTCTGCCCGGTGAAATGGGCAGGAGAAGCGAAAGGAGAAAGAGGAAAAGAAGTAGATGAAATAAAATAAAATTTATTTTGCGGCGCTGAGCCGTGCTCCCAACTCGGGCTGCAGAAATTGCGCCTTCTCCTTTCCTCACCCTCGCCTCCTCCTCCTGAGAGGACACATTCGAACCCGGATACCCACTGTCTTAAGACAAGCGTCGAAACCACATGCGTTTCTTTTGCGAAGTGATTTTGAGCACAGGCTTTACTCAGAGGTTGGTAGAGCACCTGCATGCCACGCAGAAGTCCTGCGTTCCCTTCCGATTCGAACCGAAGATATTGCTGACTTATTTATTTGCATCTAAACTCTAATTTGCGCTCGTGGGAAATGTAGATTTTACGGCCACAGCCAACGACGTTAACGGCGACACCGACACCGGAATTTCTGTGAAACGAACTCTGCATGCTGTCGCATAGTGTGACGCAAAGCGTCCCTTATGTTCTGGCCTAAGACAAGGCGGAAGTAATGCAGCGACGCTTAAGTTAAAGACCAAATCCGACCCAGGAGCAGATAAAGTCACCTACAAAGCTGTGCGAAATTCATACGGCACGTCCATTAAAGCTATAACAGAACACATCTATTCATGCCGAGAGCAGGGCATACTGCCACATGAATGAAAACATGCGAGGGTTATCTTCATAACCAAGCCAGACAAACCCCTACCCTTTCAACACCTTCGCCCCATCTCGCTTACCTACTGCCTAGGTATATTACTTGAGCATGTCGCCCTTAATAAACTTGGCAGCTTTGTGGAGAATGTCAACCTGCTTCCGCTACCATGATCGCTTTCCGCCCATGGCTGTCGACTCAGGAATGCACAGGCTTTACATACGAGGAGTAGCGGGAGAACGCGATGGGAATCACTATCTTGCTCTTGAATTTTGTTGCTGTCTGTAACGCCCGTGGAAAGGAAGTTTGTGAGGGTGGCCGAGAGAGGGCGCTACGTGATGGCACCATCATCATCATCGGGACTTGGCCGAGAGAGGGCGCTACGTGATGGCACCATCATCATCATCGGGACCGCCAGCTGTGTGTGAGGGGTTAGGGTTGAGGGTTGGAAAGAAAAGTTCGTTCGGTGTGGTCGTTCGAACCGGTGTGTGCGTGATTTAGGCTTAGTTCGTGACAAGTGGGGGGCCCGTCCGGGATGGCTTCAGGCTCGACAACAGCAGCGGAAGACACGCCTGGGCTCCAAGGTGTCGTTGAGGAACTGTTGCTGGGCACCGACGGCTCCGCGATAGAGCGCGAACGAATCGCGGCGGTCGTGCGCGATCGAGTGATGGCGACGCCGCTGCCAACAGCTCCGCACGTGGGAGCATGGGCTGTGACAGCGAACACTGGCGCGGTTCCTCGGGCTACCGACGACTCTGCGCCTCGGCTCGCCGCTACGCACCTCCCCCGCTACTCAGGTGTTAGAGACTTACAGTCGCCGGAGGAGTTTCTTGAACGCCTGGAAAACTTCTGCCTCGTGACGGGGGTCGCCGCCGATAAGCGACTGACCCACGTGGTACCGGCTGCCCTCGAGGGTGGCGCGAAGTTGTGGTGGCGGTTCGTGCGCGGGTTCGACTCGTGGGAGCAATTCACTGCCGCCTTCCGCTCCGAGTTCTCGTCGATTGACGCGAAGCGTCGCCTGAAAGCGGAGCTCGAGCAGCGCACGCAGCACCCAGAAGAGAACCTGAAGGAATTTATTTATGCGATCGCTACGTTTTACGACCGCATCGGGGAAGAGGTCACCGAAGCCGAGAAGGTGCAGCGCGTGCTGCGGCAGATGCACCCTCAGCTGCAGGCTTTGGCGGAGGGGAATGTCTACAACGACCTCGCCGAGTTGGTGAAGGCAGCCGACGGCTTAATGGAGCGGGCTTGGCGTCGCCTCCAGTACAGACCACCGCCACTTCCGAGCAACCAAGTAGCCAGAGACCTGGCGTTTAGCCCTAGCCTGGCCCTCGACCATCGCTCACTGCCGCAGCCGACCACTACGGCGACGGCGTCGTTCGCCTCGTTCGCTGCTGCCCCACCGGCGCCGCCGACTTATCACTGGCCACTGCATCCAGCTGCGCTGGACCCGTCGTACTGCCGGGACCGGCAGTACTCGTGCGACACAGTGCCTCCGTTCTCGCCCTACGGGCCGACGCCGCGGCAGGAGCCCACGAGTGGAGCAATGCGTGTGCAGTGCCATCGCTGTGGTGGATTCGGCCACATTTCTCGTAACTGTGCCACGGGTCGACGAATGGGGCCACCCGTTTGCTTCCGGTGCCAGCGACCGGGTCACCTGCAAGCACAGTGCCCGGGAAACCAGAGGCGGTAGGTGCTGCCCCGGCGGGCACCTACGGCAGTGCGCACCTAGTAGCGACCACAGCCGGCGGCAAAGAGCCCCTTATGGACGTTCGTATCGGGTCGTCGACGTTCAAGGCCCTGCTAGACACAGGCTCAAGTGTAACCTTCTTCGGACCGCCCGCCGCGGCGGCGGCCCAAGCTTCTGGGGCCAAACCCAAGGCGGACGTACGCGTGCTGCGCTTGGCATCAGGCTGGTCGCAGTCAACCACGTCTCTAAAGTGTCAGATCGAGTGGGCTGCCGGTTGCCGCAGACAGCAGTTTTTGTGCGTTCCCGACCTGTGCCGCGACGTTGTCCTTGGTAGGGATTTCCTGACGGTGAGTGGCATCTCTCTGCACGCGTCACTTGGTGGTTGGACTGTCGGCACAGAACCACAAAGAATTGTGCCCTTTGTCAAGGCTGTTAGGGAACAGCCAGAGGAAGTGGATGATCTTGCAGACAGTTTGCGCTGCATTTTTGCTGAGGGCGATGCCAGTGTGTGTGCCAGTGTGCCGGATGCGATTGCAGCTTGCAAGGTGGTCATTCCCGGCCACTCACCGGACCTAGACCCACGCATGAAACACGTTTTAGAAGAGTTTAGTGAAATCTTCACCACCACTCCGGGCTGCACAACCCTGGCAGAGCATCGTATAGACACGGGAGACAACCCACCTGTTCGATGCAAGCTGCGACCACTGAATGCCAAGAAGCAGGCCATCATGGACAACTGCATCCACGACCTGCTGGCACAGAACCTCATCCGCCCTAGCCAAAGTCAGCATGCCAGTGCTCTAGTCCTGGTCGAGAAGAAGTCTGGTGGCTACCGCATGGCTGTGGATTACCGCCAGCTGAATGCACGCACTAAGGTGCCAGTCTACCCCATGCCCAGGACTGATTGGTTGCTGGCACAGCTGGGACGAGCCAGGTGGTTCTCAAGTTTTGACCTTTCGCAGGGTTTTTTCAAATCCCTGTTCAAGAGCAGGATATTCCAAAGACAGCGTTCATTTGCCATCGGGGAACCTTTGAGTTCATGAGGGTGCCCTTCGGAGTTGCCGGAGGTCCTGCCACGTTCCAGACCCTGATGGACCGAGTACTGGAGGGAATCAACCACCAGTTCGCCATGGCGTTTCTCGATGATGTCCTGGTGTATTCGGAGACCCTGGAGGACCATCTCGAGCATGTTCGGGAGGTGTTGAAGCGGATAAGTTAGGCACAGCTGACCATCAACCCAGAGAAGGTGCACGTGTGCTGTCAATCCCTGAAGTTCCTTGGCCATGAAATATCGCCCGGGCAGTGTAGGCCGGACAAGGAAAAAGTGCGTGCGGTGCTGGACTATCCTCAACCAACAACAGTTAAACAGCTGCAGGCCTTCCTGGGACTAGCCGGCTATTACAGAGGGTTCATACCTCAGTTTTCCATCACTGCGCGTCCACTCACAGAACTCCTTAAGAAAAAGCAACGTTGGCGGTGGGAGCCGCAGCAAGAGGAAGCCTTTAGGGCACTTAAGCAGTCCCTGGCCCACGATGTCGTTGTAAACCTGCCGGACCTCGACAGACCATTCGTGGTGGAAACGGACGCCAGTGGAGTCGGTATCGCAGCGGTGCTTCTGCAGGCAGCCGAGAATGATGCTCAACTGCGACCAATTAGCTTCATTAGCAGGGTCCTCACTGAGGCAGAGCAGCGCTATACAGTGCAAGAATGGGAGTGTCTGGCTGTGGTGTGGGCAGTGGACAAGTTCCGACCATACCTTGAGTTCACCGAGTTTGAGATCCACTGCGATCACTCCTCACTGTCCTGGATGTTCACCACAGACCAGACCTCACCACGTGTCAAGCGTTGGGTTTTGCGGCTGCAAGGTTTCAACTGCAGGATCAAGCACAGGCGGGGTCTTGCAAATGTGCCAGCCGACGCTTTGAGCAGAGCTCCCCTTCAGCACCAGGAAGTTCCAGGCCCGAGTCTACACAAGGCGCTGTTCCCTATGGCTGTTCCAGAGCCCAGCCCACAAATCAGCTTTGAGGCAGCTGCTGCAGCATCTGAAATGGACGACACTACTGTCTTGAACGACGCAGGGCTCCTCGCCCAGGAACAAGACCAGGACCCCATACTGTCAAAACTACGAACTGTGATGAAGGGAGGGAAGCTTCTGCCCACTGACAGTGACCAACCTTTGATCAAAGACCTGGCGGAGACGAGCGAGATGGAAGACAGTGGGTTACTTGTACAGCACCGAGGGAACAGGAAAGTAACTTGGCTACCAAACCATCTCCGCAACTTGGTCCTGCGACTGTCGCATGACCACCCGACTAGCGGCCACTCCGGCTTTTTTAAGACCCTCAAACGCATTTCTCAGAATTTCGTGTGGCTGGGTATGCGCTCGGACATATCCAAGTATGTGCGATGCTGCCAGGTTTGTCAGCGCACCAAAGCCCACCGCCGGAAGCCAGAAGGGCTGATGAGCAGCCAATGGGCCACTGCCCCCATGGAACAGCTCAGCGTGGACATAATTGGGCCCTTGCCTATGACACCTCGACGCCACAAGTACCTCCTCGTGGTGATTGATAAGTTCACCAAGTTCATCGAACTCTTCCCATTACGGGCAGCAACCAGCAAGAGTGTGGTGGACTGCATGATCCAGGTTTTTTGCAGGCATGGCACACCTGTCTCCATTTCAAGTGACAATGGAAAGCCCTTTGTAAGCAGATTGTGGAAGGGCCTCCTTGAACACTGGGGCATCCAAGACCGGCACACAGTTCCGTACCGCCCTGCCGGGCAAATGGTGGAGCGCCACAATGGCACTATCAAGCAGTGCCTTAGGGCCTATTGTTCCAACCATAAAGACTGGGACCAGCACATCCCAGAAATTGCCCTGGCCATGCGCACGGCTGAAAGCGTGGTCACGGGCTACACGCCTGCCTTCCTTTGTTATGGCCGGGAGCTGAGAACCCCATGGACGCAGGCTGAAGCCAAAGATGACGCGGAGCCTCCTGCGACAGCCTACCGTGCATTTGCTACTGAGGTCTCCAAGTGTCTACAGGAGGTGCTTGACTTCTCCAGGACACACCAGGACCACATGTGGCGCGCCCAGAAGACCAGCTACGACCGGCACAGGCGGCCACTGACAATACGGGAGGGTGATCTCGTTCTGCTCGAAAGTCACTCCCTCAGCGATGCCGCCAAAGGTTTCTCCTCGAAGCTCGCACCTCGGCGTTCCGGTCCCTTTCGCGCAGTCAAACGTGTAGGACAGAATGACTTCGTCCTAGTGGACCCCAAAACGGGGCGTCGCCGCGGTGTGGGACACGCAGATCAGCTGACACTCTACCATGACGCTGCAGGTGATGTGTAGTGGTGGCTTCACGTTTCGAGGGGGGGGAGACCTGTGAGGGTGGCCGAGAGAGGGCGCTACGTGATGGCACCATCATCATCATCGGGACTTGGCCGAGAGAGGGCGCTACGTGATGGCACCGTCATCATCATCGGGACCGCCAGCTGTGTGTGAGGGGTTAGGGTTGAGGGTTGGAAAGAAAAGTTCGTTCGGTGTGGTCGTTCGAACCGCTGTGTGCGTGATTTAGGCTTAGTTCGTGACAAGTTGTCATGAAGTTTATTACAATTTTATAACAATGTCGTCAGCGACGGAGACTTTTCTCCTTTGTTTATTAAACGCCAGAAAATTGGAGCAGTGCAGTCAGAGAACTTTGCTGAGGGCTGCACCGAAGATGGATATTATAGAGTTAATCGAAGCTGGCGAAAAGCTTGGCTTACAAGGCGCGCAACTTAAGGCGTGCGCAGGAACACAAGCAGAAAGAACACGTGCAGAGAGAGCACAAGCACATGAATTGCAATGCAACGCATTTAGTGTGCAGCGCGAACGGGTGGAAGCTGCTATACGGAGGCTCGAGATAGAGTGCGAAGCTTGTTCCACTGAAATGCGTGTGGTGTGTTAGAGGGAGAGCTCACAAACTTTCAACACGAGCTGCGTACGGACAATGTTCACGATAGCGGTTTGATGATAGACAGGAATTCGTTCTAATACGAGAAGTGGACATCTGGTATTAGAACGTGGTGTCCTGTGCGAGTATCACGTGGAGCACAGTGAGGTCACACACGTCAGCATTCGATCCCAGCATATGGGAAAAAGCAAGGCCTTCATGTGTCCTGAGATGCTTCTCAGTGAGCATGAACAGCCTTTTGGCAACATTCCCACTCGAAAGGAAGTGGCTGAGCTGAAAAACGAACAAACAGGGGTCCCCATCATTATAACTCACAGAATGTCCCATGTGAGCGACATGCGCAATGTATGTCATGGAGATGTCCCATTTTCTAATGGTGGTGTGTGCCGTTCTCAGACTGCGTAGAATGCTGTCAGAAGTTTCTGTAACGCACAAAAACGCTAATGTAAGTCAATCTCATCTGAAACTGAGTGCCGGCACGCAAACCATCCTAGAGTTTGCTTGATAACAGGGGAAATAAAACAAGCTTGTTCGAGACTTTCGTGTGACAGCACACTTCTTCCCCTTGCACAGCTGTATGTATTCTCGCCAGCAATCAAGGCATTGCAGAGAGCTGCGTAAACAAATAAAAAAGAAAACGTGGCGGTGGTTAAATGGGAGTTTTTTGTTGGTCTCATTCGTGATAAATGACGTCATATCGTGACCCCATTGCACCTCCTTTCACGTGTACTCATACCCACCAATCGCACAATGACCGCATATTAATGTCAAAAAATCATGAACACGGGTTTACTCTAAACCCAAATGTTCGACAAACGGACTTGTCTTTTTTTAAGGCTGCCTTGAAGAAGCGCATCCCTCCCTTAAATGCTGGGATTAAACACTGACCCCGCCTCCTTTGTACCAGTTTATTTTGCACGAGTTGTATTTTTAGAATACCTTTCCGGAATATCTGGCAAACCGGAAGTAAGTTCCGAAAGCTCGTGAAACTGAAAGGAAAATCTCGCTCGGTGCTCACGCCTCTAACAGTCATTCGGTGCGATGGTGCATCAACCATATGGAGTTGTGGCGATTATTTAATGTACTACCTACGCAGGCAATCTCAAACAGTTGGTTCTCATTTGGAACGAGCTTTTATCGTCTATTTTCTTTAAATGTGAGAATCATCATTAAAGGTTGCGCAAAAAACACGACACAGAAAAGGAACAAGCGCTGTGTGCGCGCGCTCTCCTCTGCTATGGGAGAACAGTAAGCCGTCACAAACAAATATCCCACCTCAAACCTTCTGTATCCCACTCCAATAATTCCGTATGTTTTCATAACATTCTTGCGGAGATATATGGCAAGTGCATGGAAATTGTATGCACTCTATGAATTCCGTAAGATAATGTACGTAATTATTGGAACGACACATGGACCGTTTAAATTGGGATCCTCTTGTGCGAAGCCTTGATTGTTGTGGAAAAGACGGCTAATCGATTAAATTCTGGCTATACTCGCCCTAGACCTCAAGGGGGCTTTCGAGAACATCACACATGAAATTATCATGCAATATATCTCCCAAACCAACTGTGGACAGAACACTTTCCAGTGTATCAAACAATTTCTATCGGATCGACAATCTTTCATCCGAATACAAGATCAAGAACATGGCCCCTATCAGCTGGGAACGAGAGGAACTCCACAGAGCGCGGTCCTCTCGCCGTTAATTTTTAATCTGGCCATGATGAAACTTCCGACTCCGCTGGCAAATGTCGAAGGTGTCCAGCACGCGCTGTACGCCGACGACATAACCATTTGGGCCAAACATGGATCGGTTGGCGACATTGAGGCCAACCTGCAGCAAGCGGCGGAGATCGTGGACGCCTACGCCCGTCGCTACGGCCTTCAATGCTCCCCGTCCAAATCCGAATTTGTGCACATTCGTTCATCATCTAAGTGCACCACCAAAATTAAACTATCCGTGCCCAGCGGCCCGATACCAGAACGCGATGAGATTCGAGTACTTGGTCTCTTTATCCACACACAAAAACGAGTTGATACGAAAATAGCCAAACGGCGTAAGGTGGGGGGACCAGGTGGGCCGGATTGTCCCCCGGGTTTCCAAGGAACGCGGGGGGTTACGGTGCGAAGACGCCTTGCGTCTGGCACATGCATTCGTGACCAGTCGAGCACTCTACTCGACTCCTTACCTCCACCTACGCAAATTTCACGAGAACGCCCTTGAGGTGATTCTCAGGAAAATATACAAGCGTGCCCTCCATCTCCCGATAACCACTTCCAACCAGCGCCTCATGGGCCTGGGGATGGTAAATACTTTCGCAGAGCTTCGGGAGGCACACCTGACTAATCAATACACAAGACTTTCACAGACGACGTCGGGACGCCGCCTATTAGCCCGGCTACACATCCACCACCCTACATTGACGGAAAAGCGCGTACGCATCCCCGAAGTCTGGAGATACGCCTTGCACGTGCGCCCTCTTCCCGCCAACATGACACGTGACGACCACCGTGGCAGGCGCCTTGCGCGGGCGGAGGCACTAGCCCACCACTATGGGAACAAACACGGAATTTTTTTATGTGGACGCCTCCGGTCCTCACCATGGGGGGGGGGGGGGGAGGGTGGTACACGGCCGCCTGTCATCCACCAAAACGTCGCGGTGAATGGCCTAACATTCAGAGCTCAAAACATAACACACGCGGAAGAAGTCGCCATCGCACTAGCCGCCACAGACCTGGACTCGCGCGTCATCATCACCGACTCGAGAGGGGCCTGCAGAAGCATTGAGCAGGTGTGGATTCCTCACCTTGCGTATCGCATCCTCCAAAATAGTAATTACGTCGGGGCCCCCTCGTCCCGAACGATCATATGGGCTCCTGCTCATACGGGCCTCGAAGGCAACGAAACGGCTGACGCCGCTGCCCGCGCACTGACTCTCCGGGCACCGCCTTTCGACCCTTCCGAAATGGATCCCAAACCCAATCCGGCCTTCACTTTTCGAGAGATTACTCAATTATACCAATTCGGCCACGCAATTTATCCTAAGCCCTGTAAGGGCCTTACAAAGGCAGAGGAGCGCACACTCCTCCGCCTTGACACCTAAACACTGCTGTTACCAGAAGTTTTGAAACACTTTGATCCGGCCTGTACAAGCAAGTGCCCGCACTGTGCGGAGACGTCTTCGGACTTTTTCCACGTGGTGTGGGCATGTCAATCAACCCCGAACCTCGCCCCAAAACCAAACCCCACCCGGGAGGACTGGGAGGCAGCCCTGCTCGGCTGCTCCGACCTGGAGAGCCAGAAGGCCATGCTAGACAGAGCCCGAGTGGCGGCGGTCGCCAATGGGCTCCTGTAATGAGGAGCCCACCAAGTGATTGTGAGGGGTGGCCCTGTTCTGGGCTTCCTCAAGCTTCCTCGTATTGCACCAGCAATAAATGTTTTCAAGCAAGCAAGCAAGTACGAGGATGTAGTATACAAAGAAAACGAACCAACGGCGTAACTGACATTGCGAATAGAGCCAACGCCTTATGACGATAACGTCAAGTAGAGGGGCATTAGAGGCATGTCAGAAGAGCTGGCAATCGGCGTTTTTCATTTCACTACTTCATTGAGTATTATCGAAGCACTGTTGCTGAAGTAGTGTGCAAGAGTGCACCCCCGAGAAACACACCTAATTGCTATACAAACTTGCCGATATAATCCAGACTACTTGTATTAAAGCTTCCATATACACTGGAAAGTCGTTTTACAGTACAGTTTAAAAAAGAAAAAAAACAGGCACAGGTAGTCTTTCGACGAGCCTTGCTCGCTTTAAAGAAGTACGTTAGCTCTCTTCGGGGTCCTAGGACTCTCAGGCGAGAGTATCACTACGTGCTAAGAAAGTTCACGTGTTTCTTTGAAGAGATTCATATATCCGGAAAGTGATGATTCAAAATTTTAAGCCTCGCTCTGCTATAGGGAACGCCAAAGACCAGCTGGCTGAAGCCGCTCTTGCTGAACCTAACTTTATTTCTGGGCTGCCCCCCAGCTCCGCTGGTGTTTGGCGTTTGCAATAGCCGAGCCACGCATAATATTTTATTCACTGCGAGAAATTCCTAAGCAAGGGCCATACCACTTTTCTTATTCCACTGCTAGAGACGACGACCACAGAAGCGAGAGAGCAGGAAACTCAAGCCCAGAAACACGTCTGAACATGCCGACGCAATCACCGCGCTGGACCGCTAGCACAGCGTCGCAACGCCGCCAGAGATGCGTACGTTTGCGCATGAACGCTCCTGGCGTGGCCATGCTAGGGGCCTCACAGCCGCTCGAGGTGGCCTTCTCTTTCTCCCGCTAGCCCCTCGCCGTGCAGTTCTACTCTCCATCTCGTAACACTGCGCGTCGCTCTTTTTAGTTAGGCCAAAGCTTCGGGCTACACAACTTTAAAAGTCCGCGGAATTTTCTCCACGAAGCTGGATACATACAAGCCTGCATCCGGATGGCCGGTGATTCCTACCTCGGAGTACATTGCCGAGTGCATGAGCGGGGCTACTTCTTTGGTGGCGGAGGTGATCGGCTGCTTAGCTTTTGCCATCTGGGCCTGTCGTGTCCGCACTTCTTAAGTTGTATTCGACTACAGCGAGTTTCGAACAGCTCGACTGCAGTGGCGTAGCCAAGGGGGGGGGGGGTTCAAAGCCCCCCCCCCCCGAAATTTTTCAGTTTTGGTTGCGTATATATGCAGGACACATACAAACGCACGCACGAACATACATAAAGTATGCTTGAACCTCCCCCCGAAAAAAATTTCTGGCTACGCTACTGCTCGATTGTGAAGGTTAACCAAATGACTCCTTTGGATTCTTTGTTTTTTTACCTACAGGGTCAACTAACCAGGTCCGCTATTTTCCCACATTTCAAGCAAACACGCGCCTCGAGCTCCGAATGCCGTAACGACGAACAGCGCGAGAAGCGGCCGCACTAGGAGCCGAGGGAGCGCCCCGAAGTATAATGAAGAGTTCTATACTCCTCACCGGGCTTTTATGGTTCCTCTCTGTTGGTCGTGATGTTCACACCCACATCTCCTTATGCCAGCACCAACAAGAAGCTGTTTGCCTGTAGTAGATATACGTGCGCTTCCTGCTCCTCCTCGCATGGCGAGCAGGGGCACTCTGCGAGGAGTAGTGACGGTTCCGACGAATGGATCGCAGGGAGTTAAGGAAAGAGCCAAACGAGCGAGCGCCACGTTTTTCTCATCAAACAGGAGTAACTCCACTGTTACGGCACCATTTGAAAAAATTCCCAGGGCACCGTGTTGGTTGCAGACTTCTCCACCACAACCAAACTTCGACCTCCGGGTGGTTTCGGGGCCTTTAAAGTGTACATTTTGTTATTTGTCGGTAATATTGACACGCGCGTTCATTTTTATGTTTTGTCTTACCGGCACATTACATGTGTGACTACTGCCTAGCGCATACCGCGCCCAAATGTCTGGAAACGTTACAGATTATTCTCGTATCTTCTATTAGGCTTGAGGGCGCAATCGCCAACAGCTGAGCTTTTTGTAGAACTATCTTGGCCACCAGCGATAAGGCTCGAATGTTCGATGCCGCACGTATGAAATGCCGACGCGCCTTACCGTAGATTAGATTATCGACGGCCGATGCTCTGTTTTCCGCTACCATTGCACAGTGTACATTGCTTGAAGTGTGAATTCCCGCTCTACGGGCACAAGATCTCCCAAATAAAACGTTTCAGCTTCGATCCACTGAGTGCTGCCTTTTGCAACGTCACGATCACGTAACATCTGGTGGAGGTGATGGTTCCTTGACGTTCCTGCGGTCGTGGAAAAACCGTGACCATAATCCATGCCCACAAGACACCAAAGACACCGTGCATAACTGAGCTAACCTCAGGGAAACGACAATGCCACCAGAGTGCTGACGTCCACCCGACAAGAGGAGGAACACTCCGGCCATGACCATCACATCATCAACAATAACAGCTCTCATGGCAGCTTCGGGGGGCTCCCGTCTTGCCGCCACCGGCGAGCCGCGCGTGTTTTTTTCGGCTAGGGTGTTGAGGCCTTTATGGATAAAGGAACGGATTATTGAAGATAGCTTCCCATTTGGAATGTTCCGAGATCGAACAAGATAATGGTCGTACAAAAATTACGCGACATATTAATCTTCGCCTTTGCGGCATGGCTAGTATGTATCATTTTTACTACTGCTAAAATGGGAATATTGGCTCATGTTGGGAAGGAGGCGGGCAGTTTCATTTCCTCTATTTAGTCAAACTTTGTTATATCGGATTCCCCCCGTTAAGGACCTTCGAAGTAGAATCTATGAAATGTAATGCTATCCGCTAACTCACTTTGCGCAACGAACGTTTGCTGTAAGGCAATGCTATTCTTTGAACTCCCCCTATAACG
The DNA here is from genome assembly GCA_030522465.1 of Rhipicephalus appendiculatus. Lineage (NCBI taxonomy): Eukaryota > Metazoa > Arthropoda > Arachnida > Ixodida > Ixodidae > Rhipicephalus > Rhipicephalus appendiculatus. The sequence goes on along the minus strand of JALIZH010025980.1, from coordinate 5,257 downwards.
CTAACGCTACTGTGAAACTCTGTTACCGTGGTTTCGCCCACGTAACGATCGCCACAGGGGAATGGGATTCGGGAGAGGATCTTAGTCTTGCAGCGTACAAAGCGGGGGGCAAGGTTTTTTTATTGGCCGATCAGTGAAGTGCGCGCAAATGCACTCCTAGACACATTATCCGTCTTTGCTGGGGCAGGAAAAAAATAGCAGCTCCCCCTTTCCATTTCATTGTCAGGCAATCATTGTGATTGTCATCATTAGTCAATCCTTATCATTGTCGGTCATTGTCATTGTCAGACAATCTATTTCATTGTCAAAACAGATTTTGCACATAATACACCACAGGCCGCATAAGACACCACCACTTTGCCCTTTCTTTGTCAGCTTCCCTCCTCTGCACAGAAGGCCTTGCTCCACCAGGGAGGCTTTCCGCAACAGAAGTGATGATATCATTCCATACAGGAAGGAAATCTAAGGAAAGGCCACTGCGTCATATATTTAAAGCGTCATGTGAGGGCTCCCCGAGTCGCCAGGTTGGTAACGCTTCAGCTCGCCTGCGAAGGCGCCGCTAATGCCGCTGAGAGCAAGGCGAGCCGAAGATCTCGCGTTGGGCTTAGACGCCACCATTTTCGGCAATGTCGTGTTTCTCCGAAAAAATATCGCCTTCAAGCGCTGAGGGACGCAACAGCAGAGTGCCTGAGAAGAACAGTGACATTGTGCCTGCAAGCCTTTTCGAAGAAGCTGCCGCAGGCTCCCAATAAAACCGTAGTGAAATCGCCGACATCCTACAGAAGCAACCCCGCCATTCGAGGAACGCAGTCCCATTATCATTGCCGTTGCAAACAGGGTTGCCGTTGGGTGGACATAAAAAAGGCGCCAGGCGCCAAAACTCACGCCAAAAGTAGCCGAAGTAGCCATGTCATTTGATATTATCGCCAAATTTCTAGCCAAATAGAACAGAAGCGGTATTATCAACAGAGTGTTTACTATTGATTAATAAATAAAACCATTTCGAATAAGTAAGACCACAAGTTTAAAAAAGAGCCATGACGCCAACTGGAAATTTTCGTCGCCACGGGGTCCAAAAGTAGCCAATTTAGCGCAAAGTGGCCACCAACGGCAACCCTGGTTGCAAACTGCCCGTGACTTTTTTTCATTGTCGGCAGACGCATTCGTATGCTTTAGTGCACTTAAATTTGGACAAGCATGCGCACGTGGCCTGATCTCGTTATGTCTGCATAATTACTGAGATTTCCATTGAATCAAGTTACGTGTAGTAGTTGATGAAGGCTATTAGATTAGTTGAGAGAGAGAGAGATAACTATTTATTAAAAAGCAGAGAATTTAGCCGGCATATGAAAATCGCTGACTTGCTACTCTGCGTGGGCAAGGGGATGGGGGGACTGAAAGTATGGAGAGAGAGAGGAGGGGAAAGGACATAAGATGTTAAAATAGAATAAAAAATAAGAAAAAAAGCAGGCTCGTTCTTTTGTCTATTAGGCGGGAGCGTGCGTTGATAGAGTCTTATTGCGTGGTTTCAAGGTAGAGCTAAAGTTTCTCGAGCTGACCGATACTGTCCAAATACGTGAACAAAAGTTTCATCGCACGCCTCTGTAGCGTGAGGCAGGCTAAAGGGTCCAATACACAGTCAAATGAGAAAGTTCTTTGGGTTATAGAATGCATGTAATGTTCATAGAGCGCACGCTCATCGGCATACGCACGACACTCAAATAAAATATGTTCCACAGTTTCGATGGAGCCACCATTGCTGCAACACGGACTCGCTGCTTGACCGAAGCGGTACCGTAAGCTGTTTCCATAGGCGGTGTTTAGACGAAGACGATGGTATAGGGTTTCCAGATGTCGAGGAATTCTGGATGGGACTCTTGTTCTGAGATGCGGGTCGATTGAGTGTCGGAAGTAATGATGTGTCGGAAGGTTTCAGAGCCTCCTATTTTCTTCAAAAGCAAGTCTTCTGGCCAGCTGAGAAGCATCCGATTTGGTGAAATATGTTCGCCTATAATTTTGGTGTTGAAGACCTTCGCGTGCTGCTTCATCTGCTTTTTCATTGGCCAGAATACCACAATGAGCCGGTATCCATTGAAACGTGATAAAGTGACCTGTGGTAATAGCCAAGTGGTGTAAGTATGCTATGTCGAATGAAACAGGGTGAGAATTAGTTTTCTTTAGGAGGTTGAACAATATTTGTAGTGCTCCCTTGGAGTCGGTGAAAATTACCCATCGGTCCGGCGTTTGGCGCAGGATATAGAGTACAGCTTCTTTGATGCCATGAAGCTCTGCTGTCGTCGAGGATGTTCTCCGCTGTAGCCGATATGATAGCATTTGTCTTGTGGAGGGAACATATAGGCCTCAGGAGGAGATCTCCCGCGTGGTTGACGCGTCAGTATAAAAAAAAAAAACCGCCAGGCCTGCGCGGAACGCGCAGCACAGTCACAGCGAAAGCTGAGAGAGCGGCCTTTCTGAACCTTTTTTAAACACTCTTGGGGCAAGTACTACAAGCCCACTTGCATGGTACCCACTACGCCATAAATCGTCATAATTTTTGTGTAGTGGGGAAGCGCCTACTATGCCATTATTCGTCATTAGGCGGAAAAGCGCGGTACCCGCTACACTCTTGTGACGCATTATGTGCACTTTGTTGATGCTGTGGCTGACGACGATGAAGAATTATGCCCCAGGCTTTTGTAATGGGTTGGAGCATTGAACAACCCACTTGTTACGCAATTCGCATTGCGTGACGCCTGGTTCTTACTTTACTGCTCTAAAACGCTTTACAACACACATTAACGCGATTCCTTACCCGACATGAACCTTGCATAAGGTCAGTTTGCACCGCAGTTTCAAGGAGCGGGGTAGCTCAGTGGTAGAGTGCTGGGCCGCCACGCAGAGGACCCGGGTTCGATTCCCGTTCTGTCATGGGTGTTTTTTTTATTTAGTTAGTTTTTTTTCTTATTTCGTGCGATATTGGCCGGAATATTGGTCGGTGGTTCATTGCGCCATGGTGGTTTTCCTTGTGCTTGCTCCGCCGTACGTGCAAGTGTATCAGCCTTCTTTTTAACGCACCCTCCATATGAAGCAGGGTGTGGACCACCGTAGTTGGCACATTTCGGTTGTGCTCTTGAAGTGCACTCCTTGTGCGAATGGGGGCCAGCACACACCTTGCAGCGCACCGGGCCATTACAGTCTCTCGCTATGTGTCCGTGCCTCTGGCACTTATAACACTGTGTAGCTGCCCCGACGTACTCGGTGACCGGGTAGCTACAGAACCCAAGCGTAACTCGTTTAGGTAGTGGCGAGTCCTTGGCGAACTCCAAAATAACGGATCGACGACGTACCTCTTTGACCTTGCCTCCATCTTCGGGTGTGAAGGTGGTGAGCCTCTTTGCTGACACGACGCCTTGATCGCGTAGATAGTCTCGTAGGTCTTCATTTGCGTAACTCAGAGGAACATCTTGTATTTTTACATAGTTCGCCGTGTAAGAGTATGGAACTCGGGCTTCTACAGCTACGCCAGCCAGTTGAGTCACCGTTAGCAGACGGTTTGCGGCGGGCAGTGTTGACACTGTAACCATCAGGCTTCCGTCTTTGTTGAGGCGATGGTTAAGAACTTTTTCTTGAGCCGACGTTACAACCGCTGATGCGAAGACGTTAGGGTTGACTTTCCATAAGCTTCCCCTTTCCTTGGTAGGCCTGAAGACAACAGGAACGCCAGTACCTCTTTTTTTCTTGTATGACACAACCGTGAAGGATGCCTGGTCCATATCCTCTGTATTTTCATCCGAAGGATCGGAGCTGTCTTGTTCGTCGCGTAGCCTCTTGTTTGCAGGGCCATGGCCTGTAGCTCCTTCTACAGAGGCTGCAGGAGTAGTAGTTGCCACCGTTGCCATAGATGCGGCATCGAGTGCATCTGTCGGCGATGTTCCGTGCCGTGTTGGGTATGGCACAGAGCGCCTAGAGGTCCGTTTGACGTGTTTTTCCGGGTGGACGGGAACCTCCAGGTCGTCACGGGGTGAGTACGAAACACAATAAAGTAATAAAAACTGTCAGACTGGAAAAGATAGCGAAAAGTTACGAACTGACCTAACGCAGCCAATGCTTTAGAAACATATTCGTCTTCGCCCACATTAGTTGAATATGCAGGGAGCCTCAGCTATCTCTAGCCAGAGTTTTAACGCTTTGGTAGACACAACGAGGGAACAAATGTTGTCGCGTTAAAAACACTTTTTATGAGTGTTTTTAAGCCAATCCGAAAGTTGAGAAGTGTTTTATTGCGAAAAAAGTGGGACCGATATGTCCCATTGTCCACTTAGGCCACTTTCATCAAATGGGACCCCTATGTCCCGCTGTCCACTTGAGGAAGACGGACGACGACAGCGCCAGTCGTCGTCCGTCTTCCTTTGTGTTTGTCAAAATTTTAGCGCTGTTTTCCCTTCTTTGCACGATGTACCAACACGCCAAGCCTTAACCTTAGCACTTTAGAGAGTTTGAATTTTCGTGTAAAATTGGGTGAAGCAATTTGCACGTAACAGAACGTTACACACAAGTCACATGTCTTTCGTGCACACTTCTTTTTTGCTAGTTGAGCACCGGCGTCCCCGCCCTCGCGTGCATGTCAAGCTCTGGTGGTCAGTGTTTCCGCAGAAGCGATGCTCATTCAGAACACCAGTCATCACGTCATCACTGTTGTTCGATTTCTCTGTGAAGCTCCAGCATAGCTCAAGTCCCTCCACAGCAGTGAAAACCCTTTCCTTATCTTTAGAAAAAAATTAGGGCAACTACGCACAAGTGGGTGCGTAGCTGCCCCGGTTCTTGTCCCCAGTTCTGGGCGCCATCTTGTATCGTACAGCGCGCCAACTATAGTTGGCGCGCTGTACGATTCAAGATGGCGCCCTGAGGAGGGTCAACCCGTTTGTTAACATAGAAACAGATAGGACGTGCGAATGTGCGGCCCGTGCCACCTTCAACGGATGAAGTCATGAGCCGTACTGAAATATATGTGAGTCCAAAGTACTTTCTAAAACCATAGAAACTGACCACCTAAATATTTGCCGTGGTGTGAAAGGTTATATTTCACCTCCATTACCGTGCATGAACGATGATTCGCAGAATCCTGTGCGTGCTACTGAAAACTGCGCGATCTGGAATGGACGTATGAACTGAACGGCACTCCGAGGTAGTACACGGAACAAAAGCATTTAACATCCCATTCAGTATCGCTTTTGTCACAGCCATGCTCAGACACTAG